>AFRD01000407.1:0-32059 GCA_000222875.2 Periglandula ipomoeae IasaF13
AGGCACGAGCAATGACCGCGACCGCGTGACGCCATAAGCGATAAATCGAAATAACGAATTAGCCAAGAGATGAATATCGCCAGTGCGGGATTAGTACGAGACCTTGTTTGGGACCCAAGTTTCAATGGTTTCTGAGTTCCAAGTTAGCAGGAGCCTGGAATGCTTCTAGAAGGGCTGAAAACCGTGTCACCATTTCCTGACCCGTCACATGAGTCATATCCCCGGTCACAGCGAGATTGGGCTTCCGGGATGAAGAGCGTCCAAGCACTGACCACCACGCCTCGGAGAGACTGAAGTCCATTAGTGCAGCAACTGACTCCGCTGCGATGGAGCACACGATGAGGCGGCCACGTTCATGCCCTGTCCCTCTCGCTCGCGAACGCCGACTTGGGGGCCTGCCATCACTAAGTTTTGCTACTCTGGGACGCTTGGGCCGACTTTTGGAGATTAGAAGTTTGCGAAAAGACTTATTGCACCGTTGCAAACGGAACCCCGAATGGGCGGGAACTAAATAGCTTCGAAGGCCCTATCCTCTTCCAGATAGCTCACAGATACTTGGGGCCACCATTTGAGTAGTGTATGGAGTCCTGTGACGAGCTTCAGGCCGGTCACAAAAAGCATAATCCACGAGGAACATACCGATCTCGTCACATTGATGGAGACAACAACGAAGAAATCAATGCCATTCAGTTGGTGGTTGAAGCGCAGTGATGCTAGGTCTTCTCGGATGCAATCTCGAGGTCTCATTTTGTCTCTGATTTTTATGTTTGTCTGAACACAGATTAAGAGTTCCTAGCTGCAAGATCCCTGTCAGAAGACGGGGCTTGATTTCCAAGGTTGGTTTGTGGAGACCTCACCATGGACGGGGAAATGGACACCATGTATCATTGCTTGCATATCCGTAGCCCAAGTATCGAAATTGTGAGCATATACAGCCATAGACCAACGCGACTTTGGGAGGCCGGTGAGACAACAACAACCATGCGCTGCTCTAGGACTATCCTGCAGGTAAGAGTGATGTCTTTTCGTCTGCTATATTTTCCTCATGCATGCAAAAATGACGCGTCAAAGTGAGCATCATTTAGACCTGTTTGCCCTCGGTCGACTAGCCGCAAAAAGCCGCCAGGGCTAACAGCGTTGACATAGCTCCAAACATCGTAGCGGCTAGGTAGTCAAGGCTCGCGGTGGATGCTCATGCAAGCCGGGGTAGGAGGGAAATTACACATATTGAAAAAAAAAGAAGCAGCTCCTTGGTGAACGGTCCAATGAGACCCCCTATCCATGCTTTTTCTCGCCGGTATTCTCACACCAATGCCGGTCAACTGAGCATCAGTGCAGCTCTGTTTGTCACCATCCATGCATATGTTTGATTTGAGCAACTGCCAGCGCGAAGGTAGCTGACGGTAAGTCTGCTGGTAGTTGCAAGCAGTCGCCTATGGGCCAGAACCACCGTGTCGTGCTCTGCGTGAGGGTCTTGGTAGTCAGTAGTGTGTGAGAACTGTCGTATTCTGAATGTTGATCCGGCGCAGGTGAACGCTCCCCCGCTGGGATAAAACACCGGAGAATATGCACGTATGGACCACTGGACAGCTTGAGGTTCAGAACCATGTTATCGGGTCTGCATCTTGTAAAGGCAGGATAATACGTATTTGTCGCGGATTGCGCGTCCATGCTTTCTGTCGTCTCGTGCGCATCTCAATCGGCATTGCGCCCAGGTTGGGGCAGGCATGAATGAACAAATACCGTGCAGCTCTCGCTCTGGTCAAAACGCATAAACTGAATTTAAGTCGAGTGTCCCTGCAAAACCCACTGTAATCGGTGTCAGAAGCCGCAGAGCTTAGCTTTTGTGATGAACGATCAACCCCATGGATGCCGGCCGACTTTCGACGGAAATGAATACTGGCGTTTACCTTGTCTGTCAACCACATTGCTCATCTGAACAATAGCCCACAAGGGTTTGGAAGCAGGAACTTCCTGACAGCGACCTGGCGCGAGAGCCTCAGTCTTTGCCGTTCGCACTTTGAGTGCTTGATCAGCTTGGTCAGCGTCTCAGCTGGGCTTGGAAGTAAAATTTTGGAGCCCATCAAGCAGCACCGAGTCCCGTGGCTTCTAAGATTGCTGATCCCTCCTATGTAGACGATCATCGACTGTTCGTCATAGTACACTAGACAATCGCACCCGCTGTGTCACTCCCTCTATCGACCCCGAAATATGGAGGCTTTTAGGTCGCGCGCCAAAAAATGACAAGGGCGGAAAGCATGCCAGCACTGACAGCTGAGCATGTCTACGAGGCCGAGGCGTGATACAATGAAAGCTACATATCAGACAGGGGGAGAGGGTAGCCAACTGTAGAAGGAGAACGACAGTAAGCAGAGGCTTCTCCAACCACGGTTCCGGTGCTTCAGAATGTTCTTGACAGGGCAGTTCCCCCCTACTTTTCGGTTTGCTGCTGCGGTTCCGTTTCAGGTTCTACCCCATCTTTGTACGTTTCGCACAAAGCTGAGAGTTGATAGACGGGTACTGATGGAACTGCGGCCTTTCTCATCCACCTGGCAGGCTGGATGCAAACCGCTGGCTGGAAAGGAGCTTACTAACTATAGCCGTGTGAACAATAATATTAGCTCGACCCTAGGCAAGGTTGTCAAGGGACTATGCAGCCTTTCGATGGGGGCAGTCGTCTCCACCCAGTGCTGGAGTGGTTCACCCAGCAAGTACATTGTACAGTAGCAGTTGATGATTCGACACGCTTTGTTGTACTCCGTACTTGGTGCCTCGCTACCATCTTATTCTTCCAGGGACCTCCTGCCTCTTGATAGTCTTGATAGATCGGGGCTGCAGGGCTTGGTGGGTGTGGCGCTCCTTTCCTTGACGACAGGCACAAGCTGGATATGGCCGTGGCCGTCATGGTTCGCCTTCAGAGAGAGTACGAGAAAGCCGGGATTGATGGGAGTTTGGTTTAGAGGTAATACTCAGCTCGTGACGACTGAGTGACGATGTCTGATCCAAGTTGGGCTCCGAGCAATATCGTTGGAAGATGGTCCTCGATTGATTGTACATACAATGGCTTAGATAGTCAACTCGTCGAGCGTGATGATGATTCCGGCGGCGGTTCCTGAGAGAATGTGAGAGTAATCGCAATGCAGGGCAAAAGAGGCTAGAGTTTGTTACTGCCGCACTGTGCCGAGACGGTGGAGTCTCTCTGGTACCTGATCAGTCAGGTGCAGCTGTAATACGGGGTGCAGCCCCTGACTCCGTGATTCTGGTATGGCACTCTGGAAGCAGCCTCACTTCAGGTTCCCAAGCAGGGACAGGGCACTAGGTCTAGGTTTATACAGTGCGCGCGCCGAGTGAGGGGCCGAAAGCAATTAGTCGTCAATGTCAATTGCAGTTATCAGTGCTGCTTCTACAGTACATTGTCACCCCTTGCGTTACCATCTGAGGCTTGAGGCCTGAACTGTGACTGGCGCTGCAGCCCCTAGACCCGATTCGTGCGAGCGCGTTGCTTGCTGCTGGTCGCTGAATCTGCGCGGATGGCAGCCGAAAGCGGCATCTTGCTAGTACAGCCTGGTCCGAAGCCTCTCCTCTCTTCTGGCCGGTCTGCCCGAATCAACCAGGCTGCACCTGGTGTCTACATAGTCTGGTCTGCCACTCTGGCATTTCGACTGTGCTCGTCTCCGCCGTCGCTACTCCGTACCCAGGCACTTGCTGTGCCTGCCCGTTGTCTGTTGCTCGCCGCCAGCGCAACGCCAAAGTAGGCACCCGTCTCGCCTGTCGTCCGCCCCGATCGCTCGCTCTGGTTGGCCGTTGCTCCTCCCCGTGCTTCCCAAAAGTGTCCAAGTCGCTGGTGGCCCCAGTTGTCTGCCGACTGGTGCCAGCGCCGTGCTCATCCCCGTCCATCGCGCCTTCCATTCTGTCCTGTCCTGTCAATCTGCTCCTGTTGCTCTCGCCCATCCTATCCCATCCCATCCAATCCTAGCCCAGCCCAGCCCCCACCCAACCCCATCCTCCGTTGGCCCTGGTCCGCCCATCCTGCCATCTGCATTCTGCAATCTTGCTACGACGCCCTCTTCTCCTCTCCCGACACGCCTCTCTGCCTCGTTCGTTTGCCTGGCTGCATTTCTCCTCCTGCCTCACCTCTCGTCCGAACCGCCGTCTTCACTTCAATTGGCATTTGTTGCTACCAGCGAGCTTCATCTGGTAAGTTGCCTCTCTTGTTGTACCTCTGGCAGAACAATCTGCATACCCCCGATAAAGGTTTCATTCGCTTGGCCCCCCAGGAGGCGCGAACCAGTCTCCTCCCATGTACCCGCACGACTCGTGCCCTCCATTCAAATAATACTCTTGCCCCTTGGCCCCCGGCAATCTGTACCAAAATCGCCGGACTTCCTCTTGTTCTTCTTTCTTTTCCTCGTGTTCTTCTTTTAGCCGCCTTCATATTTGCCCTACTTCGCCGTACCGCAAGATAGCGACTTGACGATTAGCTCGACGTCGCTCGTCTCTTTTCTTCTGCTGCCCCTTTTCGCTAACGTGGCCGTCCTGTACTCCAGCATCCCTAAAGCCGCCGCAACATTGTGCTTCAGCCACGCAGGCATAGCTGCGAGCGTCCAAGATCGTTACGAATTGGCATTGTAATTTTATTTCGGTCGTCAGTCGATATCCGCCAAGATGGGTTGTGGAATGAGCACGGAGGAAAAGGAGGGCAAGGCCCGAAATGAGGAAATCGAGAACCAGCTGAAGCGGGACAAGATGATGCAGCGCAATGAGATTAAGATGCTGCTACTAGGTAGGTCACGACTGGAAATTGGCTCTGAGGTTCTCTGAGGTCGCGGGCTCGTCGACGACGCTGGATGGCACATGCCGGAGTCGTCCATTCGAGAGCCGTTGTCCCCAACCGCTTTATAGCTTTTGACTCGGAGTCCGGGATACTAACTTGAGACTCCTTCAGGTGCCGGTGAATCGGGCAAGTCCACTATTCTGAAGCAGATGAAACTGATCCACGAGGGAGGATATTCCCGCGATGAACGCGAGTCTTTCAAGGAAATCATTTTCAGCAATACTGTACAATCAATGCGTGTAATTCTTGAGGCAATGGAGTCTCTCGAGCTTCCGCTCGAGGACCAGCGTATGGAGTACCACGTCCAGACCATCTTCATGCAGCCAGCCCAAATTGAAGGCGAAGTCTTGCCGCCTGAAGTTGGAGGCGCCATCGAGGCTCTCTGGAAGGACCGCGGTGTGCAAGAATGCTTCAAGCGATCCCGCGAATACCAACTCAACGACTCTGCGAGATAGTAAGGAAGCCCGTCTACCAGAAAACATCTCTCAGGTGATGTCGAACCACCATAATGCTGACTACCTTTAGTTACTTTGACAACATTACGCGCATCGCTGCTCCAGACTATATGCCTAACGATCAGGATGTTTTGAGATCACGAGTCAAGACCACGGGTATCACTGAGACCACCTTCATTATCGGAGACCTGACATACCGCATGTTTGATGTCGGTGGTCAGCGATCAGAACGAAAGAAGTGGATTCACTGCTTCGAGAATGTTACGACCATTTTGTTCCTCGTCGCCATCTCCGAGTACGACCAGCTTTTGTTTGAGGATGAGACGGTCAACCGTATGCAAGAGGCTTTAACATTATTCGACTCCATCTGCAACTCAAGGTGGTTCATCAAGACGTCCATCATCCTGTTCCTCAACAAGATCGATCGATTCAAGGAGAAGTTGCCTGTCAGCCCCATGAAGAACTACTTCCCCGATTATGAGGGCGGTGATGACTATGCTGCCGCTTGCGACTACATCCTCAACCGATTCGTTAGCTTGAACCAGCACGAGACGAAGCAAATATATACGCACTTCACTTGCGCCACCGATACAACCCAAATTCGTTTCGTCATGGCTGCGGTCAATGGTATGTTTATCTAATGCCTTCATGAACCCGTTGGGAGGACCTGTGGGCAATTGACTAATTTTATCTGTACAGACATCATCATTCAGGAGAACCTCCGATTGTGTGGCTTGATCTAAATGATTTCCATTTTTTTCTTCTTTTTTTGTCTTAAATACGAATACCCTCGAGCTCGATAACGACCACCCAGGGGGCCACGGGGACACGGGGACACGGGGACACGGCTCATGAATTTTTCTTCATTGTAATCGTATCAGCGAAGGCGGGGAACCCGATTTTTGCCCACTAAAACCTCCTGTCTCATCGTGCCTTGCACTGTGGTCGAGATGCAAGTGGCGGGTCGCTGTTCTCCACGTCCAAATCGCCCGATGACTTCCTACACCTGAGGTTTGCAATGCACATTTTACGCACACGGTACGAGGAAAGCGACGTATGTCACCGCAACGCGATACCTTTTTATCAGAAGACCAACAGAGAATGGGTTCAGGAAAGGGAGAGTGCATTGAATTTTTACACAGGATCTCGAATTAGGGAGGGGGAGATACACTCCATGGCATTATTTTTTTATTTGACTTTTGGAGAGAATGCGCGATGCCTTGCGCCGCGTTGGTGGTGGCTATCTACTTTGTTTAATTACGAAAAAACCATTATTTTTTTCTCACTCGTCTCTTAGCTGTCGTTTCTATTTTTTCCCTGCACATCGGCACTGTTGTCTCCCACGTTGCGTGTGTTATTCCTGTTCCTGTCTCGTCGGCTTTTGTTAAGTCTCATTGTAGCCTGTACGGAGGAGAGTTGTTTTCTGTCAAGACATAAATGGTGGATGACGGGGAACACATTGTGGTGTCAAGGTTGAAAAAGGTTCAAGATACCGGTGTTGATGTATTAGTCAGGGTAGAAAGTCCTTATACACACACCGTACAAATAACTCGTTCAGTATGGACTTCCAACATGAAAATGTCAAATGTCCGTAGTTGACTGTAGCTAACTCTAGTCCTATGCTGCTTCGAATGCACCACACTGTTTTTCATGGATATCATTTCGCATTGGCATCCTGCACCAGCTGTCCAAATATCCGTCATCTACATTAGCAAGCCTTGTTAGCAAATGTCATAATGCGTAAACCAGACGTTCTGATATGCCGTCCCAGGTCCCCTAAAATCCTGTTGTTCTTATCCAGCATCCTTTTCTGTTAGCCTGATCATACAATAATGTACATCTTAACAAAGGGTCTTTGACTTACATGCGATAGAATCCCCTTCGAGATCGAAGCATGGAAACAAGCCGGGGCAATCTTCGCCCATGGCTTCAGTCATTATGTCCTGTCCCCTGTCGATGCGTGATAGGAACAGAGAATAAAAAAAATGAGAGAAGTGGATGATATGCAGCTGAAATGCTTCATTGTAGACCACCGAGGCTATTCGCTGCTTGCTGGTTTCATTGACCATTCATATGGCCAGGCGACCTTCAACCCATCGACTCTTCAGGCGAGCTCTGATCCAATGGAGTGTCCGCAGTCTGGCTATTCTGCTGAGCTATCTGGTCTTGCTGCTCTCTTTGCTGCTCGACTATGCCTTCGTGAGTCCGCAGGAACTCATCGAACTCTGTAATACGCATGCCCAGTTCCTTAGCTGCGGCCTCGATCCTTGCAAGGTGGCGGTCTTTCTTGGACAACGCCATAGTCTCTCCCACAACACTATTAACCATACGTCGAGTTGGGCTGCTCGCGCCCCACCGAGTCAGGTCTGCCTGAAGAGATGCTATCACTGAAGGCGAACTTGATGGTAGCACAGAAGCTTGCGGCAAGCCGATCAATGCGCGTGACGTCTGTACAGTCGAGGATAGGAGCGGGGGCAGAGGATTGTTGTTCTCTATTACCGACAACTTGTCAATGTTTCCATCACAGTGACTCCGTATAAGGCCTGCAGGAAGTAGAACTCACCATGAAACGTACACCTCGAGCCACTCGCGTTGAACCAACAGTTGGTGCAACTCCCACACATTTGGCCGTCCAAGACGACGTAAAGTGTCCATGGGCCATGCCCTTTGTGACAGTTCTTACACGGGCGGGCTGCTATCTCGCCAGTGACGTGAGCCAACAAAGCTTCGACATTGCTACGTCTTTCAATGGTTGAGCCTTTGCTCACGACGTCCCTGCGCTGGCTCCCGTTGTGCAGCCTCGCCAGCCAGCTTTTTACAAAGCGTTGAATCAATCTTCACGGATGGATAGGCCTTCAAAACAACATCTGCGGCTGTCTCAATGGAGTCTGAAGGATTATTCTTGATCGATGCGTTGTTGCTGGTGTCCAGAGAAACTGGAGGACTCATGCTGTGGGACAGTTGTTGGTCATCATGCAAGTCGAAATCAACACCACCATCATTAAATGTAGTCGAAATTGAAGGATGAAGTTCAGAAATAGATGAGTCGTTATTCAATCCTCTGACCTGTGTCAAGTCGATGATACCATCCGATTGGCTGTTGCTATTGCTGTTGCCGTGGCCGTTGGCTGCCAGCTGCTCCAGCTGGTCCTGAGTGGTTCTCGATAACGAGGACTGCCGGCTGCTGCGCCGAACAGGATTCCCTGTCTTTGTAACTTTATTGACTCTAGGTCGCGGAGGAATGACTCTCTGGGCCGGAGTCGAGCCCCAATGAAGGGCTTGGGGCGAAATGGACGATACTGACAAATCCTGAGAATAAGGATAACATGGCGGACAGGCAGCTGGTGACTGCTGGTCTAAGCCCATTGAGAGCCTGTTGGCGTTTTGGGGGTCATCGCAGCGACTAGGCCACTGGCTGTCCATGGGGGTGTGATTGGTGGCGTACTAGCGGGTTGTCAGAGGTCAGGCGTCTCGATAGCACATACTTCTAAGACGACTCAGAAAAATATAAATAAAGAAAGATAGTCTCATCTGCTCGTGGCACGAAGAAGAGACGAGACAAACGAAACAAGCAGGTGAATCGAAGAACAAGTTGTTGTGACGAACGCGAGGTGGGTGCCTCAGGCGTTGGAGCAGTTCTTCCCGATTTGGAAACAGCAACTCACTTCTTCCTCACTTTCTCGCTCTTTTCTGATGGCGCGGGTCTGCTCTACAAAAACCGACCAGAGTGCAAGAGTCAGACTCAGGCGCAGAAGGGAAAAAAAATAAAGTCAGACATGGAACTTACAAATGGGAACAAGCTTGGAATGAGAACGGTGCGAACAAAATCGCACGTGCAGACCCAGGCCATGAATATCAGCATGGCAGCAATTTCGTGGCACCAACTTAAGAATGAATCTTAGTGAAAACTGATTTAGCGAGAACTTGTGAATTTTAGATAAGCCATCCTATGAACTTCTACTCGCTGGCGAGTCCCACATACCAGATGCTCTACCTTCCGTGATTTCCTTCCACTGTTGTGCAAATTCTCTGAGACCACCCTCACCCGCCATGCTAGCGTCAACGACCTCCTTGGGCAGCTTGTGGGCTGAGTACTGAGGAGTACTAAAATTGAAAGCGGCTGGGTCGTCTTTCTCAATTATCCTCAGCTCTGGTACTCCGTTTGGCTGGTAGTCGTTGTTCGCGTCCTCGTCTGTCTCCTCCGCCGCTGTGTCATCACCATTTGGATCCCCGTCGTGGTGAGTTGCAGAAGATCCATACAATGGACTCTTAACCTCCATAGCGAGCAATTCTTGCCATGAGAATAGTAATGTATCGGTTCGTGGCGCCCACGGATTGATATCCACTAGACGAACTTTGCCCAGGCCATCGTCTGCCACTGGATCCTCAGGGATATAGACATCGAAAGTGAAGCACGCGTCAGGAAATGTCATTCTCAATTTCTCTCTGAAGAATGCGTTGATTTTCTTCCATAACTGCGGCCGAAGACCTTCGAGGAAAGCATAATAATTCAAGTCCCTTTGCGTGATACCAATGAGGGATCTGTGCTTGACAAAACAGCGGAACTCAAGTGCAACATGTGGCGTAAAGAATGGTCGTAAGACGAGAATCGGCGTGAATGGCTGAGACAAGGATGCTGATGTGCATCCATCAAAAGCATGATCAAGATCGTGAGACACAAATGACGAGGATTTAAGGAGTAAGTATACATCATTTGGCGATGTGCATTTCAGGGTGTTTTGATGCGGCGACACCCATTTGGCGTCCTTTGGTGCTGACCAATTCAACTTTGGAGCAACAGCTCCCCCAAGCTCGGCAATGACCTCTTTAATCTTGTTGTGTGTTTCAGGAAATCGTTCATTAGGAGGAAGGCGAGGCGCCTCGACTTCGTCATCTTCATCTGACGAGTCATCGCCCTGCCTTGCTCTTGGATTGGCGGTTGCGCCAGAGGAATGCCATTCGGGATCAGCTGATTTCAGGCTCGCTTCCTCGTCTGCCAGCAAGATGCCATCTTCCTGCAGATAAGCCACAGCGGACTGAGGTAGAGGGATGATTCTGGACTTCAGACATGAACTTCGATAGTTTGGAAACCATGAGTCGTATGAGCAATTCTGGATGTGATCCTTGCTCACGGGAGGGAAGGCAAGCTCCCCGCCATCGTGAGCGTTGGAGCCGGGACCTGGAGGCAGGTGCGGCATAATTTGTCACACAAACAAAGGTGAAATTACTTGAGCTTTAAGATGAAAAAGAACAAGGCGCGTTCAGACGTGTCAGGAGAAATTGTCGCAACAGGCGCCCGAGATGAAATTCTACGAGTTCTGCCTTGACTCACCATACAAAAATATGCCACCACTTGGATGTCCTGGCATGGTGCACCCCACCATAATCAATTTTGCCGTTTGTTATCTAGCTGCAGATAGCTCACCGCCTACTTAGATGGTCCGTTTTGGTACTCTGTGTTCATTGCTCCACTGAGTCTCGAGTGACGAAGCTTGGTATTGAATCTTGTATCTTGTACAGAACCATCTTCGCATACCACGAAACCATGTCAGAAAACGTTGGGCTTTCAACTCCTCGAGGCAGCGGTACCTCGGGCTATGTGCAGCGAAATCTTGCTCACCTCAAAGCCCGGGACCATGGAGCTCCATACCCGAAGGATTTGGACAGTCTGCGACACAAGCAACGACAGCCTGACAAAGGTATCCTGGAACACGATCGCAAACGGCAAATAGAGGTGAAAGTGTTCGAGCTAAGGGACAAATTAGAAGAAGAAGAGTAGGCAAATGCTCTGCTAGTTGTCGATGTTCTTTTCTCTCTTGCTGACCAGCCACTTTAGGATTGATGACGATGAGATCGATAAGCGATGCGACGACCTACGCGAGAAGCTCCTGGCCGAGGCAGATTCGGGTAGAAAGGGGGCTGGCTCCAGACGAACGTTCAAAGAGCATCAAGTGCACGAAATGGCTGATGCGAAGATCAAAGAGAGTGAGCGACTGAGGAAGGCTCTCAAGATAAGCTCAGACTACGAGGAAGGCAGTCACTGGAAGCGGCAGGAAGAGCGACTTCGCAATGCCTTAGAGAAGGAAGCCGAGGACAGGGACTAAGAGGAAGATTTCTGAGTGTGAACAAAAGAAATGGCTGGGTGAGCACAACTCGCAAAACGCCATACCAGTGCATCGACTCATTGACACTTGGTGACGGATACCTCGTCACAGGCTTCATTAAGCTTGGTGGCTTGATGGGGCGCTACATTGTGAGGGACATCTTTTATGATAGCGCAAGACTGGCTCATCCTATTCGACCATTTTTTTTTGGATATGCAAACCTTGTTTGTCTGCGACGCATCAACACGAACCGGGAGTGGGGAGGCGCAAAACTTCAAGGAGCGGTCCCAAGTCGAAGAAAGCTGAACGCCGACGGGCGGATTATGCTTGGGCGGCCGGATATTTGAACATCAAATGAGTTTGACAGTGATGATTATGTGTCAGGGCGTTTCGCAATGGGTTGGCGTTATCTTGTCTCTTGGGCTTGCTTACATACATGCATATATATATATATTCCCAATCTTGTCAACACTGAGAACATTGATGCCTTCAGAATGAGATACCCTGTGTGGCGTACGTGAGATGAAATGCGGCTCGGACTATTCAGGATTCGGTGAGCGGTCGGGATGAACAAGTTCACAAGTATCCAGCAAGCAGTCTGTCAATGTAGATGAGCCGCGGGGCATCAAGCATGCATTCATTGGTACTATTCTAGAAGTCGATCGACGCCAGTCACAGCTAACATCACGCCAGTCAGCTTACCACCATCGAAGCTCGATCCCAGCCATCCAGGCCAATTAGAATTTAAACGATAAGGGGACACCAGTGCCCATACTGGGGAAATGGTAATACGACTACAATCACAACCGAACTCTACCGTAGCAACGTAACAGCGTTCCGCCAATGACGACGATCACATCGCGAATGACCTGCCGGACACCTGCGGCGCGAGTCTGATCGTCCTCCAAGCATCTGCATCTTCACCATGATAGCGCCACTGCTCGTCATCGCGATCGGTCTAACGACTCTTGCCAGCGTGGTCAACTCCAGCATCGATGATTTTAGATTGAGATGTTTGACCTTTCAACCAGAAAAATATGTTGCCAATTCGCAGCGCATGCGCGTCGAGTATATCAGAAGTGGCACCACGCTGCAGCTCCCTGAGAACGTCGCCTCGTGCAACCGACCGACTCAGCTCGTTTCGACCGATATATGTCGTATGACTCTGTCAATAGCGACATCCTTGAGATCTGCCATCACGTTCGAGCTGTGGTTACCAGAGAAATGGCCCGACGCACGCTTTATAGCCACTGGCAATGGCGGTGTCGACGGATGTTAGTTCCTTACACCTTTGGTATCTCGTGACGCGATCATGGGTTGAACGAGATACAGAACTAACCACGGGTGAACACATATATCAGGTATCAAGTATGAAGACTTGGCATACACTACTGCAAATGGATTCGCATCCATGGGCACAAACAATGGCCATAATGGCACCACGGGCGTTTCATTTCTGAATAATCCTGATGTCATAGAGGACTTTGCCTACCGCGCGTGAGTCTCCATAAACTCGTGAATGCGAGGGAAAAATAACTCCAATGCAATAACTGACCTTGATCTGTGATTTCAGGTTGCACACTGGCACAGAGGCAGGCAAACTCCTTATAGCAGAGTTCTACAACGAAACCCACTCTTATTCTTATTTCATCGGATGCTCACTCGGCGGCCGCATGGGCATCAAAGCAGCCGAGATATTTCCCGAAGATTTTGACGGGATCATAGCTGGCGCTCCTGCAGTCGACTTCCTCAGTTTGCAAGGCGCGCGAGCCAGGTTCTATCCCATCACAGGCCCAGCTGGGTCCCCTGATTTTATTAAGCCGGAACTGTGGACAAGATTGATTCATGATGAAGTCCTGAGGCAGTGCGATACCATAGATTACGTGCACGATGGCATGATAGAAGTGCCGAACAAATGCAGATTTCAACCAGACACACTGCTCTGCTCATCACCCAAGAAAGTTCGACAGTGCCTGAGCGTCAGACAAGTACAGAAACTGAGGGAAATATACGCTCCATATAGGGCCCCTGATGCTCATAAGACCCTTATCTACCCACGCATGAATCCTGGGAACGAGAGGCTGGCGGCGAATAAGCTCTTTGCCGGCGCTCCTTTCAGCTATTCCGAGGTATGTACCACTGAATTTTGTTGGTCTGCCCCCCTTTTCGCTCACTGCCACTAACGGGTCGATAAGGACTGGTTCCGATATGTCGTCTTGAACGACAGCACGTGGGATGCGATCAACTACAACTATACGGTACTGAAGATGGCACAGGCGCAGAACCCCTTCAACATTCGAACTTTCCCCAAGGCTCTACCACGGTTCGAAAGCCGAGGGGGCAAAATCATTAGCTACCACGGTGGCCAAGATAACCAAATCACGTCGTTCAATACTGAACGGTTCTGGGACCACATGAGGCAAGGGGGTACGAAGCTGCACGATTATTACCGCTTCTTCCGCATACCTGGTATGTATCATTGCAATTCGGGACCCGGTGCCTGGGTCATAGATCAAGGAGGTGGTGCCTCTGCTGAAGGCATACCGTTCAAGCCATTGCAGAACGTATTGGCTGCTATCGTTGATTGGGTCGAGAACGGAAACGCACCGAAAGTGTTGATGGATACCAAGTTCTTCAATGACACGGTATCCGACGGCATAGAATTCCAGCGACACCATTGCTTGTAAGTATTTTATCCTCTTCTAAGGGAATTATCGGGATATTTACCGTGAGAACTTGCAGATATCCCAAGGAACAAACTTACGTTGGCGACGGCGACGATCCTAGGCGAATCAAGAGCTGGGAGTGTCAATGAGTCAACTAGAGATAGGTTTCATAGCTGAAGACTGACGTGTATGCATCGAACCTGCACTATGACTACTTCTACGATGGCAAAGCTTCATCTTGTCCGCAAAACATGTGTTATCAGGCTCCATTTGTAGCTGGGAGTTCATCCGCTCGTAACCACCAGCACTGATGAGAGACATCTGCTTTTCGACGGAACAAACCTCGGTTCATTTCTTTCGCTTGAATAGTTGACCATTTAATTATAGCTGAGCCAATGAGAATAAATGACTGCCAACTCGTTTCAAGCGTTGATTAGGATATCGACTCATGTAGCGTTGAGTAAGCGGTGTGGCTTTGACAGCACATATCATAGCTACGCAAGTAACTAAAGCTTCCTATTCACTGTCCTTATTAGCCATTTGTTTGTTATATATACTAGTTTCGGGTCGCAGATATTCTCGTCTCCAGAGATTCTTGTGCAAGGTTGTTTAGAAGCTGGTAACCATGAATCTTCTCAGAGTTTTGGCCAGGCTGCAGCTTGTTGCATGCACGAAGGTGGGTTCATGGCTGCTTTTTGTTCATATTTGCGTCATATTAAGCTTTGCGGATGCATCAAGAATACATTTTATTATTAGACAGACGAAAAATCCTAAAAGAACAGAAGAAGTAGAGTTTGGCGTGTTCTTAAACGAATTTTCTCCTTAGCCGCCAAACCATTCCTTTCGCTCCTTTTCCCATCATCGTACAAGCATCACTTGATCGACGACTTTGATGAAGAAACATTCAGGATCTGAACTCCAAGATCCCTATATATACAGCTGACAAAATTTTCTCCACGACCTTGTACGCTATTTTGCTTGTTGGGCAAGATTGTTTACATAGCCAACGAAAGACATCCCCTCACCATGAACACTACTGATACAGAGAGGGACATCATGACACCGACAATCAGTGATGACTCAAGATCAGCATCCGAAAATGAATGTTATACAATGCCTCGAGGCCGTGTAGCGAAGTCGCGAAGCTTTCCGTCATTGGACCTCCAAGCCAGGCGCGACCTGTACTGGAGCTCAGGGGACCCTGGTTTAAGAGAACACATTTTCTGGCAGCTGTGGGGTCATGACGAATCTTTCCTGCGCCTTGTTTGGGATGCAGTGAAACTATGGGACGGTAATCCAAACTGGGAGAATTCTCTAGATTGTTGGATCCGCAAGGTGTTGCGTCGTCGAGGATGGTGCTACTCTGGGTTCATGGAGTCGTGGGAGAAATTGACAGTTGTTGAGATATCCCACATGACTCTTCCTCAGTTGAGATGGGTCTTGAGGGTCAATGTACTGCACTGGCTATTTTGTTCCTGGTCTGACAAGGCACGTCTTCCAGCGCAAGACGTTCGGCTAGCATTAGCAGTAAGTGGCGTCTCATGCCCAACTTCGTTGCCCTTCGCGATAGAATGCGCTGTGAGGCGTAGTTTACCAGAGTATGAGTTACTGACTTGACCATTGTTTAGGTAGCTCATGACCTTGTTGACCAGAAACGAGAAGCCAGGAAGTTCCATCCTAACCAGGTCGAATTCAAACCAATCATCAGAGATCCAGCTTCCCGTGGCTTCCTAGACTTGGTTTTCGAGCGACGCTTCAAGCTCAGGAAATCCAACGGAAGTGACTCTCTATTGTCTGCCACGGTTTTGTGTGCTGTTAATTTCCGCCTGACTATTGTCCCTGACTTGGTGCTGGTTTCGATGCGACTTTTGGCCTGGTTTCCGGGCTAATCCTCCTGATCCATTCTTCTACGTGCTTGGATTTTTATTCTCTAGTCCAATTTGGTTCATCCTTGTCATTGGCCTGAGCAGCTGCTAGACAGCTTTCGCAACGCCCAGTTGCCGCCTCGCTGTTGCTGCTTGCCTGGCGCCTATAACAAAGGAAAACATGGAAGAGCACTTGGTGTACGTTATGAAACAACTTTTTTTTATGGTTTTTTTTTGGGAAAGCCTTCTTGTCGGACGTCAAGACAAATATTGAATCTTGTAAGCATTTTCGCATGTGAAATTGAATAGCACAGGAGCGGATGATTTACCGCTTTCGGCTTGTATGTCAGTAGCTAGTAGAATATTTCTTTGCTTTCTGAAGATCAGTCCATTGAAAGAAATCGTTTTATTTTACCACATTGCTCGAAATGAAATTGGTTTACTTCACCACCAGCGATCGTCTGTCTTCGCTGCCCCAGCCGGTGTACCGTGTAAGGCCATTGGTTGGAGACAGCAGGCTCGCACCCCCACTAGCCAAACCGATCAGTGGCTACATCGCACCACCCCAAGCTTCAAAGCCAGCGTCACCCAGCCCGGTCTGGCGACGTCACTTCCGACTTCATCCTCTTCCATCGTGCCGCGACTCTCTGCTTGCAAAATGGCTCGCGTGTCCCAGGCAGCGGCCATGTCGGATACAGCTGCACCAACACCCGATATAGCTCTCACAGAACTGACCCAACTGCTCTTGCGATTTCAAGAGAACGTCCTGCATCCCACACCAGAGCGCGAACGACGGCTTCGAACGAGCGAGTTTGAGAGAGCCAGGGTGGAATCGGTACGCACTGCCGCGAGGTTGCCAGTGATTTCTCCATACGCAAAACTTGGCTAACAGGGTCGCACAGAACTTGAATTTTGCGCGCACTCTTTTGACGAAGCTCGAGCAAGATGCCTTGCAGGTCAAGGCGCCGACGAAAAGAATCGAGACGCAAGAGCTCCTTAACACCAATCGAGATATACTGGAGACACTCTTCGACCGATTACAGGATTTGAAACAAGTAAGTCAACAATGTTCAAATATAGGGCGTGCTTAGCGGCTGACAGAAGGCTTAGATTGCAGACGACGAGGACGACAGTTCAGACGAGGAAGACCTCTTAGCAGGCATAATCCAGACACCCAGCGAAAGCATAGACTCGCTCTCTTCCGACGCAAAAGACGGAACGCAAAACATTAATACCCCATCTGATTCTGTTTCTCGCGAACCCACGCCTACTCACGAGTCTCCCCGATCATCACACGTTGCTCTCCCGGCTGCCTCAGCAGCTGCGCCAGCATCCTCCTCATCAGCCACGCAAACTACGCAAGAGCTACGATCTCGCTCATCCACACAGCCCGACAGATCCTCGACATCAACACCGTCACATACAACAGCTCGCGCCGCCCTGTTTGCCAATCGACGCAAGCCGGCCGAGCCCCAGACATCTACAGCCACAGCCGAAGCAATCCTCGATCAACAAAGAGCAGAGCAAGACTCTCTGTCAGAGTCCATCCTCAAAATGGTAACAGCATTGAAGACTAGCTCACAGAAGTTCTCTTCAACTTTGGACGCCGACAAGGAGGTCCTGGAGAAAGCAGGGGAGGGCATCTCGAAAACGGAACAGAGCATGGAGACGGCACGAGGGAGGATGGGCACATTGAGGAAGATGACGGAGGGTAAAGGCTGGTGGGGTCGGATGATGTTATTTGCATGGGTGTATGGTCTCATGGTAGGGTTGCTGTTGCTGGTGTTTGTGATGCCCAAGTTGAGATTCTAATGCGCGACGACACTGTTAATGATGGGATCGGAGCATGTATGGACTGTTGTAAAATATCACGCAATGTCGCGACTAATGATTGAACGATCATTTCTTCGAGGACCCGTTCTATCAACTGTGATGCTATCAATCGAAGTACCATTCAAGGTCACCCTAGATCTCAATACTCATCTTCTACCAAAATTTCTTTCACGCAGAGATCGTCATCATTAGATGGTGCGTCAGAACCCATCTGCAAATCTTCTTCGCCCAAAGAAAGCGTCGTATCTGGAGTATCGTCCAGAATCTCCATGTCTTCGTCCTCGCTATCGAGTCTGAGATCAAAGTCGCATGAATCAATGTCACTCATGTCGTCATCAATCAACGACCAGTCAACTCCATCATCCTCAAATCCTTGACGCTCAGGAGGTTCATGAGTGACGAGACCCGTCTCAGGAAGTTCGAAGTCAAGTCGGTTGGCCTCCATCATCTCCTCTTCAGCTTTTTCATCTTCTTGTTTGTCCTCCTCCATTTTCTCTTCGACCATTTGCTCTTCGACCAACGGTAGAGATATCCCTCTTAAAGCAGCATTTAACTCCCTGCCCATCTTAGCAGAAAAAAATGTCCTCTGTCCTACGGGCTTCCCACGAGTCTTGCAAAAAGCATATTAGTCTCCATATCAATGAACGGCCCATGATGGTATGCGGATAACGTACTGGGGGCGTATATGTGAAGCACGAACAAGGCATAGTGCCGAACAAAATAATCCGATCTTTCCAGCGAATACCCGTCTTTGCATGAAAGAATTTCTTGAAATACCCAAACTCCACTTTGAATACCCCCGGACAGTCGCTTTGTCGAAAATACGCTGGTTGGGAGTCGCCCTTGCGGCGGAAGTACTTGGTTGCGAACCAGAACAGTGGTGGTTTCGCAATAGATTCAAAGAGTTATTGCCAATATATAACAAAGAATTAGTAATATTCGTGACGGTGAAGTCGTGTCTTGATATACTCACGTAAAGTATATATCGCTCTGTTTGACCGGACTATAGGTGGTTTTCGCGAATCAACTCTATTTCATAGCGGAAGTTGTAGTTGTCGTAATGCACGCGGTAGAGATCTAGAACGAGTTAGCACTCTATTTAAATTAACACTAAATGACGAAAGTATGCTGCAATATAGTACGATATATCGTGGCGTATTGCAACATATCGCCATATACGCTATATACTGCTGTATACTGTTGTACGCAAAATTGCATCACAGGAAATCACCAACTTGTATCCACGAATCGTGTCGCCAGCAATTTGATCCGTGCCAGCCTCGCTCTTTTTCGCTTCGCAGCACGTTCTTTCTTCAATCTGAGTCTCCAGCAGTATTTGGTGACCTTTTCAACGTTTCCTGGGGCGGCAGACAGTTCGAACCAGTCGAAGTCGACGATCTTTAGCCTCTTTCGCTTGAGACCTTCTTTCACTGTAGAACAGAAAGATCAGTGAATGCATGATAATTTGAGAAAGGCGGAACAATAATAATGTTACCTCGGGCTACGGGCTCACGAAACTGCTCCCTTGTGCAGAGCAGATGCGTGACGTCTTCTTCAAAGTCTGTTGTGAATTTTCCTTTGCGGAGCTCGATCCAGCGTTTGAGCTGGGCTATCTTTAGTTCCTCTGGTGGTGGTCCTGCGATGGCGATGACTTTGTTTCTGAATGTTGGAGGGGGCATGATGACTGGACGTGACTTGGACCTTTTTTCATAAAAATACTAAAATATAGATAGAAAATAAAGCATATCAGGAGCAAATAGCGCAAAGCGAAGAGGATGATATCAAGCGTGTAAGTTTTGTTGTTTGTAGTGTAGCAAAAGTGAAAGCTGAAGGTGCAAAATGGAAACGGGTTAGAGACGTTGCTGAGCGCGAAAAAAAGAAGTAGCTTGATCAGCAGCCTGAAAAATTCACCAAGAGCAAAAGAATGAGGAGAGCGAAGGCATGTTAGGTGGCCGAAAGTTGGAATGGCTGGGCACGAATTCTAAAATATGAATGGGATGAGATAAATGTGCTAGTTAGAAGAAGGTGGAGGACAGAGAGAATGTGAGGCTATTTGTTTGTAGCATGGCCGAGACTCGGCGAGGCAAAGCGAAGTGAGCGAGAAGGTAGCTTTAAGAAATGTAAGTCGACAAGCAACGGGAGATGAATCACTGTAGAGAAATGCATGGTAGTAGTGAATGGTAGAATAGTCGGACATTGTCTACCTTATGGAAAAATAGTCCAGTGATCTCAAATACCTTTCTTTATCTATTTGCATGCTATTCTATTTCGTCGAATTGACTTGCCAGCTTTGACAAACGCGGCAATCTTGGCCAAGCTTTGCTTTCCGTCCTCCTCGACACCACTGCTGACGTCGACGCCTATGACACGGTCACTCAGCTCTCCAAGAGCATTGACAGCCTCCGTTATGTTGTCGGGATTGAGACCTCCTGCAAGGAAGATCCGCAAGTCAGGGTCCTTTTCCAAAGCAGACTTGACATTGGACACATCCAGCAGCTTGCCAGAACCAGCACCAGAGTCAAGCAAGGGGACGGTGTGGTAACCGCGCAATCCGATACCGGGGTGACCCGGCTTGAAAGCCCGAATGACTGGAACAGGAATGACCTTGGCCCATTCGATGGGTTCGTCACCATGTAATTGCACTAGATCCAGGTTATATAGTCTCTGCTTTTCCAATACCTCACTCAACGGTTGGTTCTGGAAAATGCCAACAAGACGTGTCCTTGAGCCCTGCAGTCTATTGGCTGCGGCAACAAAGTAATCGGTGGCGCTCGTCGCTGGGATCGGGTCCTCGTTTCTGTCAGCGAGGTTATCGCCGGAGGCATGAACAGCCTCTGAAATAGCCAGAGCTGTATCGTGTGAAATGCATCGCTTTGCCCCAGGAACCAGACAGATTCCGACGAAGTCAGCCTTTGATTCGACAGCTTGTTTTGCCGCCTCGGCACTTCTAGTTCCGCAAATCTTGACGAACAAGGGTTTTGGTTGCCTCTTTTTCTCTGAAGGTTTGGAGCCTGAGCAGAGCTCTGTGATGAAAGTGCTGGCATCGGGTGCGCGCATGATGGACTCTCCGACAAGCACTGCATTGACGCCGTCGTTCTTGCACATCAACACGTCCTTGTGGCTGTTGATACCACTGAGGGCGCATATCAGCGTGTTGTCAGGTACCATCTTCCGCAATCGGCCGGTCGTGCCCATATCTACCTCGAAGCTCTCCAAATTCCTGTTGTTCACTCCGATAACCTTTGAGCCGAGTTTGACTGCGATCTCCATTTCCTCAGCTGTCTGCACTTCAACCAAAGGCTCCATGCCTAATGACTGAGAGTACTTGTACAATCGCTCGAGCAACGGTGTGTCAAGCATTTTTACAATGAGCAAAACGGTGTCTGCACCGGCCAATCTGGCCTCCAGGATTTGATACTCGTCAAAGATGAATTCCTTGCGGAGAATTGCTGGTCTGTTTGGCATGCCATCCAGAACTTGTCTAACGGCCCTCAGATCCTCAATGCTACCCTTGAACCATTCGGGCTCGGTCAAGACTGAGATCACACTGGCGCCAGCCAGTGCATACTTTCGCACTTGTACAGGCGCATTAATCTTAAGAGCGAATATGCCCTTGGATGGTGACCCTCGCTTGATCTCAGCCATCAGGGCGACGTCAAACGGCGATTGTTTGAGTCGAGAGACGAAGGGGACTTGTGGAGGCGCGGCGTTCAAGTCATATGCGGCCTGCAGGTCAGACATTCTCTGAGATGGTATCTCTTTCTGAACTGCAACGGCGGCTTTGCGGTTGGCATAGACTCTCTGCAGAATATTGTTCTTCTTGGGTGCGGCAGCAGCGCCAGTACCATTAGTGGCGGCTGACTTCTGGAGCTTCTCGTTCTCGTCCCAGGTGCCGCCCTGCATATGGAGGAAATTCTTGATGATTTTTCGTCCATGAGCGGTAAGAATGCTTTCGGGATGAAATTGGACTCCTTCCATGGCAAATTTCTTGTGACGAACACCTTGGATTATGCCCGGAGAACCGTCATCCTTGGCTACCCAAGAGGTCACCTCCAAGCATTCTGGTAGCGTTACGTGAGTGCCTGCCAAAGAGTGATACCGCGTGACAGGAAGGCCTTGATCTAAGCCGGCAAAGACGCCTTTGGAGTCGTGGGTGAGTGGTGACGTTTTGCCGTGCAGCCACTCTCCAGCGGAACCGACTTCACCTCCATATACATCGAACATGCATTGACTATAATCGAACCGATCGTTAGTACAGATTTTTTGTCCCTTTTGAAACGGCTTGCCACTTACAGTCCCATGCACACTCCAAAGATTGGAATCTTGCCAGCAAAGTGTCGGATGGCATCCCTGCTCACGCCGGAATCGGTGGTGGGATGACCAGGTCCAGGACTGATGATGAGCTGTGTGGGATTCTTCTTGATCAACTCCTCTACAGTGATCTGGTCATTTCTGAAAACATGGACTGTAGCTCCTTCAAGGATGAGGTACTGGTAAATATTCCAAGTAAAGGAGTCGTAGTTGTCGATGAGAATGAGGTTCGACGCCGTCGCCACTGGAGGTGATGGCTCAGGTTGGTGGGGTGAATGATCAACCAGAGCGGGAGTCGGCATCTTTGTAGCGAGCTTTCAAAGCCAGCGCAGCATAAAAACACCAGATCAACTAGCCGCCAAAATATGCCTTGTACCGCGGCTGGAGACGCTTGATGTCGCTTCTCGGATTACGAGTTGAGTGGAAGGGCAGCGAAAGTCAATTTTGAGTGTGGTACAGTGAGTAAGTGGCCGATGACTGTTGCCAAAGAAAAAAGGTCGCGGCACCAAGCAGACTGGCCAGCCTGCCGAGAGAATATGCACTGTACGTCTACAAGAGCAATTATAGCAGCAAAGCACCATATTTGCCCGAAAAAAAAATCTAACAATATTCAAAAATTATCCGTGTCAAATGAAAAGTTCTAAAGCATCTGAGTGGTAGACATTACAAATCTCCTCGCTGGAAAACGTGCAATTGCATGTTCTCGACGCCTTCGACGACAGTGTGTACTTTGAACAGTACTGTCCTCGAAGAGGTGGGCCTCCGGCAATCGCACCGACCAGAACAAAGCCTGGACGAGCCTCACTTGCCTCAGTCGCTGCCAGGCACAAGGTTCCAGCCTGGATCGGCTGAACTTCGGCGGGCTTTTACCAGAGCTCCAGTCAAAAAGTTGCTGTAGAGCAACATCAACCAGCAGGCAATTGAGCTCCAGTAGGTCCATTGCTGGGAGCGCGGCTGGGAGCGCGTCAACACCATCCAGTCTTTTCAATCACCAGCCGATCCCACGATGATGCATCGCGTGCCACTGCCACTTCATTAACGCTCGTGGCAATGGCGCCGGTGTCCGACAGTAAATATTTTCCCTCCTTGGGAGATTGTCTCTCAGGCGAGCGGGTGCTTTTGTGAGCTTTCCAACACGAACTGCTTCGCTTGGCGACCAAAAGCCAGCTTTCCGCTAACATGATATTTTTTATCTCCTTCTGCCAGGTCCTGGAAAGATGTCGCAACATCATTATTCGATGACTCCGGAAGAAGGCAGAGAAGCCCAGAAATAGTCAACCTTCTCGCGGACGAATATACTCACACGCTCTTGAAAGACCCAGCTATTGCATTTGCGCCGCCAAGCGAGGCTACTAAGAAGGACTTCGAAACCAAAACTGCTCCAATCAACGTCACCTCAGCGGCAGCGGAACGACACGACATCAAACTGCTAAAAGAGGATGCCAAATGGCTGAGCAAGAGCGGGAAACTTAATTTGGTCGCTGCTCTGCGCATTGCTGTACTTGAGCTCCAATCCCGGCCCTCATTGCATCTTGCTGGGCCCTTATCCTCTCAGGATGCGACAAACTTGCAAGAAGCGGCTGGCGTTCACAATGGCCACAGAACATCGTTCATGACGGACTTGGGTGCCGGAACGGCTCTCGACGCTGAAGAAATTTCCACCGACTTCGAGAAATCTGACTCCAGAAGACGACGGCTATTCAACGTTTTCCTCAGTGAACGACGATACTTCATGATGACCATGGACTACCTGCAATCTATCCGATTGTATGGGAGATTGCCGATATTTGCTGCAGGCGCCAAGAAACTAGCACTCTTGTATAAGCTAAAAGCATCAACAAACGTCAAGGACGAAAGCGTTTCATTTCTTTCAGCATACCTCAGAGCTATCTCCTCCAGCATGACTAGCTTGGAGGCTGGTTTCAAATCAATTACCGACGACAAATTGCTTCTCCAGGAAGAAATTGAGCTGGATTGGCTAAGAACTTTGCTTACCGAGGTTATTCATTCGCTCTCAGTAATCTTCCAAATAGTGGATTGCCTGGGTAATGATTTCCCACCATCAAGTGTTATCAATCAATGGTTTTCACTAATGGATCTGTACAACTTTTTCGACATTATACAACCTGTTCGTATCCTCTAACCACTTGGAAAACATGAAACATGCTAAAGAATCCTCAAACAGATTAATGAAGTCATTGGGGAATTGATAATGCCTCTAAAAACGCTAGCGGTCGGCGTTTCCATTGGCTTGCTTAAACCAGCTCAGTCATTGACCTTCCTGGCAGAAAGGGAAGAAGAACCGACGCCATCAGATGACATGTATGACTCGTATCTGATTTTGTCGGATGTTCTGGAACAAGTACACAAGAGTGTTATCAATGCAGCTAGCATGGACTGCGAAAGCGCTACGCCGGTCATATTCACTTGGACCCTTCTCCTTCATCGCATGAATGTGTCGTATCAAAGTCGAACGGAAAAGAGAGATAACCTGCTGCAGCAAAATGCACGGGAAACGTTTGAATCTGGCGGCGTAATTCGACCCATGGCACGACGAAACTCGGCTGGAAGTATTTTCTCGATCGAGTCCTCCAAGTTTGACGGCTTCCTGGAAAACATGACGTCGTCGAAAGACCTCCAGGTTGTCGAGCAGCTGGCATCAGGTGCTACAGCACATGGGAGGGTTTTCGACATCATGGCGCATATGGCAGCCGGTCTTGGACCCTCGGCGGAAGGGAGCATGACACCGTTGCTCAGCGCCCGCTTGAGAAATACCTTCCTGGAACTTCTCAAGGTCTCATACCCACTTGTTGGATACCAATCAGAGCCTGTCAGTTCGCTGCTCGCCCAATTATCTCAAGGTCGAGAGTATTGGCAATTATTGCCGGAGCAGGAGCTTGACGTGCCGCAAGATGCTCTGACAAGTATGCTGCGAGATGATTACACCATGGAGTTCTACTTTCAACAAGCACTTGACAGATACCCATACGAGTTCCTTCCATTCATCAGCATGTGCAAAGCTCTTTGCACTGCTGCTAGCGACTCATCCAACCAAAATAGGTCTGAGTTCATCCTATCTTTGTTGAGAGCCATCCCGACCATAACCTTCACGCTACCAGACTCGTTCCAGGCGTACGAGTTGGTACAAGAGGATGAGAACACCAATGCTTTTGTTCTGTTGGAAGAGGTCCCGCTGATAGCTCTGTCCTCCTCCTGGAGTAGGCGCTATATTGAAGACGATGCTTACAGGCTGCCCGTTGGAAGCTATGGAAGATTCATCACAGACACCGGCAGAGTGGTCTTGATGGATTATCCGCATTCGTCCCTGTCCTTGTTGGGACGACAGCTGGAAATCAACCTCGCCAAAGAGGGCTACAGATGCGAATTAGGTATGCTCCAGCCAGAGGAAATTGCTGAGGTCATTTCGCTCTTTGCCACGCTGTTCCGAATGGAATACCTGCACTTTGGTACAGGATCCAACATGACTCTGGTTCACAAGGATAGTGATCTTTTGGCCGAAATGAGCAAACACATTAGTGGTGGCAAGGACATCGCCACTGTCATATGTGAGACCATGGACTATTTCATGCAAGACGAACTTGCTATGAGCGAGGAGGCCGCTGTCAATGTATTGACTGCATGCGTCAAGTTCCTCGACTCAATTTTACCCTCCCAGCCGAGTCGAGTGTGGTCCTATCTCGCGCGAAGCGAGTTGCTCAATTCCGAGTCGAGAGCAGGAAAGTTGGCCAAGATCACCGGCAACCTCGACCTGGTCTCGGAAAGATTTGAGTTTCTCCAGTCATCCCTGCTGTTGTTCTCTGAACTGATTGACACAGCCATGGGTTCAGCTGTTCAACGCCGTGCCGGAAACAAAATCTCCTCTCGGCAAATAGCAGAGATGAACCCTTGGCTTGGCACCGCAGACAAGGTTCTGGCCAAAGTGAGCACATCCATAGCACACGCAGCAGTAGATGTGTTTGAGAGCACCTCTACCTGGCGCTTCGATTCAGAAACAAGTCGCACATCACTTTTGGACAGTGTCGTCCCTGTGCTGGACAAGATAGTTACGTATAGCTACGCCATGGGCGATTCTCCGACCTCTGACAGCCTTCTTTCTTGCCTCCGTCCGGCAGCCTGCTTTATCACCGACTGTTTCATGACTCCAGCAAGCGGCACGCTCCGATTCCAACCTATACTCTCCTCACTCATCACGGCCCTCACGAGAATTGAGTCAACCATCTATCCTACTCGGACCACAAGTGCTTTCCGCCAAACCAACTCAATGCTGCACTTCTCCACCACCATCCTCCGAGCTGCGAAGTACCTAGAAAAGCCTTCTTCTTTGATTAAGACGTATCTTTTCAAAAGCTCTACCCTTTTAGCCCGTCTATGTGCGGTTTCTGATTTTTATCGAGCTCCGTCCATTGATCTCCTCGAGGCGCTTGTGGTTAATGCAGCATCCGATGCATCAGAACCTCCATCGCTGCTTGGCTACCTAGGCCCTCAGGTCTCCAAATCCTTCCTCCAAGTTCTGGCATATCTCGGTCGACCTTACAACCTAGCAAAAGAAGTTGGAACCACGTGGAAGTTCTTCTCTTCCATTCTCCGCAACAAACAACAGTGGATGTCGAATTGTCTGCTGACAGGTCAAACGCCAAGGGAAGCCATGAAACAAGAAACTAAGAAGAATGAGCTCTCGGCGGACTCGGTTTTTGCAATCGCGCTTGGCAAATTGAAGAAGCTGAAGGAACTCGAGCCGAAGGAATCACTAGCGATTTTGGATTTCGTCGCTTCGGCCCAAAACTACTGGCCGTGGACAATCTTCACCCTGCTAAAAGATACTTCCTATATCGATGGGCTGCGAGCCTACGTGCGGGATCTCAAACCTTCTCACCTAACAGTCAAGACCGATGCCATCCGAACCAGCATTGATGCCAGAATCGCAGCATATGTCGCCGAGACTTTAGCCATGCAACTGTATCATTCAAGACATCAAGGCGGATCCGATGCATTGGCTAAGAGTCTCGTCTCAGATTTGGACTACTACCTGCGCGATGGCGTGGAGGTAGCTGGGTACAATAAGTCTTTACACAATAATTTCGCCAAGAACTTTGTCAACAAGTACGCGGGATGCTCGTTGGACAACTTCAAACGAACTCTTCTGGAGCCTCGAGAGCTGGGCAAGAATTACTACTATGACGTAGAGCGAGCAGATGAGATGTTGAAGTTCGATGCGGGCTGGCTCGGGCGCAAGGACAACGGGTTCAAGTACGAAATGGAGCTCGCCAATGCGAATTTGTCGCTGGTCGACGCTCAAATAGTAAGTCCCGAACTCAAGCCATAGATTATATCATGTTCTTACTGACTATTCTTCAGGCCTTGTTTCATGCTTGGGAGTTCCTCCTGATTGAATTGAGCACGAGCCTACCTGACAACGATACTGTCGCGAAGCAGATGCTCCAAGTTGCGCAGCAGTGCTTGAACGCCAACCAAGGCGTTCCAGGTTCCGAAAGCATTTTCGTCAAACTGATTGACGCACGAGCTAGCTTGGCCCTGGTCTTAGTTCAGCGCCTCGCTAAGCTGTCCGTTGCAGTCCAGGACATTAACCAACTACTAGGCACCCTTGTCGGAACCATTCATGATGTCGAAGAGCCGTTCGGCAAAGAGTCCATCGCCTACTACCGTACGCTACTAAAAGCATTGTTTGTCACTCTCAGATCGTATCATCTGTCTGGCAATAAGGGCGCTACAGAGTCAGCAGTGGATCTTGGCGGCTCAACCGTCACAGTCACGCAAACAGTGCTGAACATTTTGGATCATGTCGTGGGCAGAGGCTTCCGCTCTCTGGTGAGCCTCATCCATGACAAAGACGCTGAGATATTCCCAGAGGATCTGGCGTTGTTGACGGCCATCTTGCAAGCATGCCTCAGCTTGCCAAGCATGGATCAATCGCAAACACAAATTCTGAATATCATGGCCGCCCATGATGTGGTCAATGCAGCCACCTCTCTGTTCTCGTGGGCAGACAAGTTAGCACAGCAAGGCGACCCTGTCTACGGCGAACTCAGCATTCTGTTCCTGTTGGAGCTCTCTACCTTGCCTCTTGTTGCCGAACAGCTGACTTGCGACGGAGTCCTCAGCAGTTTACTGTCTGCTAACTTGGCCAAGTATATGCTCAGATCGACGATCTCTCCCTATGCAGACTCGCCGGTGGCACAAAGATGCTATGCTATCTGGGTCAAGGGCTTCTTGCCCCTGATGCTCAATTTATTGGCGGCACTCGGCGCTACCCTCGCTCCCGAAATTACTTATGTGTTGAACCAATTTTCCCACTTGCTAGAAGCTAGTGTGGACCGCTTTGAGGCACCGGGAGCGTCGCGAACAAAGTCCAAGTCGTCGCAGCAGTATCTCACACTACTAGCAACCTCTGAGATACACTCTTTGGCACTGCTCACAAGGGTCATCTCAGCGTTGCGGGCAAACAACAACCGGGATATCCCCCTTGTCGAATGGGATGCTGCTACGGTGCTGGAGAATGTTGAGTTCTGGCTATCAAGCAAGAGATTAATCAAAGAGCGATTGCTGCCGCTGGGAGCCCGGGAAACAGACTGGAGAAATACGCGCAGGGAACCAGGAAGCGCAGGTGGCAGTGAAAACTTGTTGGAGGAGAAGGTCGTTTCCCAACTCGAGACGGTGAGAGACGTTCTGGGCGAGGAGGTCGAAAGTTGAAGCCGCGGTTGAGTAGTGTAATGGGAAGCGCAATCACTCAAGAGGAGCCATGGTGGTTTGGGTATTTAGGTCTTCAAAGGAAGCAGAGCATGCATTATTTAGTAGTAAAAAGAAGAAGACATTTTGATAGATGGCGGGACGAACCGGGACCTGGCGTTGGAATAAAATGGGCCGCATGTTCTTGAAAAGATGAGGCTGTGTTATCCTATATGTAGTATTAAATGAATGGAGGTTCACATCGTCTGCATTATTTCGAATCACACATCGTCAAAAGAAGACTCGCACAAAGAGATGAAATTTCTCGACTAATTCAACACGGATGGTGCAATATCCACGATACGCATCCTCCGAGCAACACCGTTACGTGCATACAAGTACAGCCGTCTAGCATAACCTTAAACCCAGAGCAGCGCTCAATATCATACACATACCGCCGTATCATTTCTCCACACAAGCTTTTATTGTCCAGTCCCCTCTCTTCCTTCGTTTAGGTTGGTACACAGGTCGTTTTTCGGTGTTGTAAGGCTTATTTGTTCTGCATCTGCTGCGTGAGCTGCGCGTTGTGCTCCTGGAAGCGGTCGCTCACGCGCTGCTGCGTAGCCATCCACTTGAGCACGCAGCGGTTGATGCAGCCGTTTTCGCGCGTCGATACGGCCTTGGAGGTAAAGTCGTCGACGCACGAGGTGAAGCAGTGTTCTACCAGACCGCCGAAGGCCTATTGAATGTTAGCCAATTATTAGTTTCGAGGTTGTCGGATTGTAATTATTGTGAGGATGTCGAGTTATAGGGTAAAGTTTGCGAAGGGTGCAATGGTAAAGTATCGTAGAAGAGGTTGAAACGTACGCCCATGAACTCCTTGACTTGGCGCTTTTGCATGCGCTGCTCCAGCGTGCGCTGCTCGGCTTGTGTTAACCTGTGACTATTAGCGTGTGAGCGTGAACGTTGAGAAGCGGGGAGGCGAACATGTCCATGATGAAGGTGTTGTGGTGGATGAACTTGGATTGACTGTAGAGGGTGTTGAAGGGTTGGCTCCTGATGACGATGGAAATTTTGGTACGGGATCGGGTTGCGTAGCTGGGATGGGCGATAAGCCGATAGGAGGTTTATCTGTGGGGCGGGTGTTATCGAGTTGGCTCGAAGAGGGTACTTATTTTATAGTGACAGGCACGAGTGTTTGGAAGTACCGCCCGATGGTCCTGGCGCTGTACTTTGAGTGAGATGACGTGGGTGAAATAGACTTGACGAGGCAAACCGTGCTAACAACTTCTTTGAGGAGCTATCACAGTCAATTGATCGCATTGAGGACAGGCTATCTTCGAGCTCAAAGCATGTCTTCTCTTGGGACAATTTACGGCAATACGAGCGCTTCTGAACCACTTTCTGGGCAGTGATATCCACGATCATTTCTAATTCATGGTGCGGTAGTTCTTGCCAAATTACATCCACTGTCTTCTTTAAGCAAGAACTTAGATAATAGGTGATACATGATGCCTGAAAATCCACCAATGCTATGTTCAATGAGACAAGCAAGGCCCTGGAATCATACCACAGGTTCTTTTGCATATTGGCATCCAAGAATACCTTAGTCTTTTTCAAAATCTGTAAGAACATTTCCTCGGTAAAGAAAGAGATAACGAACAATCCTGTCCTTCATTAATCCAGCTTGCTGAGGCCGACTACACAAAACCGAGTCGAAGGAGTCGTCACGCAACTCCAGCTTAGCTCTCAGTCTTCTTCTCGTCACAAGGCAGCTTGCTGCACTTAAAAGCTGTGCGAGAAATTTCGCCCCCATAGCAGGGATCGCCATGCTTTTTGCACTAGGAAAACAAATTAGCATTTTTCTTTTCCACATTCGAGGACGCTCATCATACGCACAGGGAAGTCCTTATGGCAACGTGAGGTTCTCGGCGCGGTGTCCGAGGGGTCATTGATCAAGGTCAGGCATTTTCCATACTGGTAGATTCAATGATCGCCCTCCTGAGGCTTATAGCATGTCTATGAAACGAATTTGGCATAAGTATCAATGACGTTATCACCTCTCATTCATCGTGGAGATGTGACTTACGCCGTACATGCGATAGCCCCCTGCGCTGACAGGGACGGCCACCGCAACCGCTAGGACCGCAAGGATGATTGACTTCATGTTGACGCGAGACTTGGAGGTAGAGAAGCAGTGCAAGATTTCTCTGTGTAAATCGATCGTTCATAAATCACAGGAATTCCGTAAAGCTTGCGGAAGAATTTGCGATCTATATACACTCGCACTCAGAAACTACGGCACGCACACAGATTCACGCAGATATTCTTCGGGCTTTGTAAAAGTTGCTTCCATATTCTCCGCTCGGTAAGTTCTGCATCATCTATCCTGCATTGCCATGCGCATGGATGTCGGAGAAAATGAGCTGACAGCCGCTCCAGCATCTGACCACGTAAGCCGACTTCATATGCTGGTCAAGATCTCGTCCTCTCAGGTCTAATGCCTCGAGCAACGGGCCGCTTGACGCTGTGAAGCTGTGAATCAAAGTGCTAACATACATTTTCTTGGTTGGCCTCGCATGAGAGGTCTTTGCGAGTAGGCAGGTACTAGAGTCTAATCCTGTGAGCTAAGCTTCTATTTTGACGACCTTCATGAAGATCTCTAGGAACGATTTCCGACACAGTAAGTAGCGGAGAACGTAGAAGAATTCACTATGCATTATATCGGTCAATTTCCGAGGCGAAATGCATTTGTTCCGCGCAATTACCAGAGCGTGATTGATGTCGTTCATTCTCACGAACTCGGTTCATCTATAAATAAATAAAAAACGGCCGCGGGATAGATATAGACGATTGGCCGAATTTCCCGGATCCCACCCGCTTCTCGAAAACTGGATCTCGGCTATTACCGAATTGGTCCATGTGTGACTGTCATGTTCAGTTCTGGACCACAGTCTACATCAACAACGGTATCTAATTGCCCTCATGTGGAAATGTGGCAGTCTATGATGTTTTAAAAAGCTCCGGTGGGAAGCTGCGGCTGTACTCCACATGTTCAGAACCCTGATACGCGATGTAGCTCAACGTTTGCTGTGAAGGATGCGTCTATCCTTGCATTCTTGGTGTCAATATCACGTAATATTGAGTGACGAGGTGTTGAAGCAAATAAAGTTGAGGGCATACAAAGAGAGTCGAAAAGGTTCGTGACTTTGCATAGTCAAGTTGCTGTCTGAACTCTGTGCATCATTTCCGATTATACCAGTGGCTTGTTAAGAGCCTTGACTGG
>AFRD01000406.1:0-32118 GCA_000222875.2 Periglandula ipomoeae IasaF13
AGCTCAGCACCGCCAAACAGGCCAATGGCAGAGGATTGGGAGTACCCAAATGCCAGGACATTATTCGTGCAGGATGGCTTTTGAGATGCGAGGTGGTTGACAATCTGACGACCAGCAGAGAGAAGATGTTGAGTCGAGAAACCATCCCCGGTGCCCGAGCTGGGCTGGGCGACCAATTGAACGGATGCCTTCACCAAAGCATGGTTGGCTGTTGAGCACAGAGCTGCCTTGTTCTCATCTGGCTGAAAGGCGACTCTTGCACCCGAGCTGTAATCTGCAGTGCAAGCCCTGATGGCCATCTTAGTGTTTTGGCCACGATTGACATTGTTCTGGACAACGAAATCTAGGAGCATAGTCTCGTTGCACTTGGAGAGGCTGGCGGCTTCAGGGTATAGAAACCATCCCGATCCTGCGGTGCTGTTGCCCGTTTCACTACATGATGTAGGGCATGCCTTTGAGCTTGCTTGGTGGTGAGCGTATATTCGCCGTAAGCCATTCGCCGAGGTCTTTATCGCCACCTGTGTCCAAAGACTCTAATGCAGCGGCTCGAGGCACGACAGCAGTATCAGAGTTTGGTAGGGCGGCCAACACGCCAACAGCTAGGAAGACGCCGGGCAGAACCAGCTGGCACAATGAAGGCTTCATGGTGCAAATGGTCTGTCAAAGGCTCCCCCGAACGAATGAGAGCCTTTCACAGGATAGAGTAAAACAATAAAATTGATGAATAAGGAAACGTAAAGGAGAGGATAAGGGCGCAGAGAAGTGGGAGAGATGAGAGCAAGAGTAGATATGAGGAGGACGAGAAGGAGCCCCATGCAAGGATTCGTCCAGCGAAGCGTGCCTCGCAATCGACTGCCACCCTTGAGTCTCGCTGGGGTTGAGGAATAAACGACTAGCCTTGAGCATAAGCAGACACTAAACAAATGCAACCACAACGTCAGCAGCCAGTCTAGAGATAGAACTTTCCATCGTGACTAGCGATAATCCGCATGAACATGTTCTGTCCCTGCAGAAAGGGTCCAGGTACCTCCAAGTACCACTTGAGCCTTGTGTAAGCCGTGCCAAGACGCCGGGCCCTGACTAGGAAAGTGGGACAGGCCACGGGTGCGCTCGGGGCCGGGACTCAATCGGGCAATAGAAACGTCCATGTCAGTCAATTGTGCGTGAGCCGCTGACATGAATTGCACTTGTGATGAGTTTTTCTGAGGCTATTAGCTCGAAATTGGGTCGATAGATGTAAGAATTAAACGTTCTAGATCCGGGCGCGTCTCACATAGTGCGGACTTTTTGTGCCATACGGCCCGCCCACGATCCCTGTCAGAATTGCTTCCTCTGCTCGTGCAGTTGGGAAAAAAAAAATGATTTCCAAAAAGAAGTATTCCATCCGTCTCAAGTTTTTATGCGCTGGGAATTGTCTTCTTTCTGGTTTATGCTGTCGTTGTGGACTGTCTCCCTCTCCTCCGTTGCCCCTCGTCGTGCATGAACTATCACCATGCGCACCTCTGCTTTGCTCACCATATCCTACCTCGCAGCGAGTGTATGGGCAGGAGGATACCAAGGATGCCTTGAACGTGTTTGGCTCTTCCAAGCCTACGAGATTGACGGACTCAATGACGAAAAGGACCAGACCCTAGGCTTCAAGTGCGACAAATTCGACGACAAGACCAAACAATGCGTGGGAAATTGGATCCCATGCAAGAAGAAAGGCGGCGCAGCAGGCCGCTGCAACTTTGATGAGATGATTCAACACCTAGGGAAAGCTCCAAAGCCAACAGGATGGCAGATAAACGGCAAGGACGGCAAGATGGACACCGTCGAGACGGCCAAGAACTGCTACAAGATCTACACTTCCCAGGGAGGCAAGAATGCCAAGGTCGGAAACTTCCAGTCCTGGAAAGTGCTCAAAGGTGCTACAGGAGAATACAACGACTACATCATGAAGCTCAGCAAGGTGGTCAACCAGTCGTGGGGAAAGGAAACTGACTCCAACAAGGAACTGTGGGATGCCTTCGACGATACCAGAGAGAAGATCAGCACCGCCAGAGCCGGTGACCATGGTCCGTACCTCATTGCTGAGGCAAAGGCAAAACTTGAGCCAGGGATCAAAATCGAGATTAAACACCTGGGAAGCAATCCTGCTACAGGCGAAACTTGGGACACGGTTGACTGGAGAAACACTGCCGTCAATGCAAAAAAAGCCGGCGTCCCGGACGTTGATAAGAAGATCAAAGGTTTTCTGGATGACTTCTATAGAGGAAAGCAGACGGACAAGGATCACAAGCAGGCGCGTGACCATTATGCTGTGAATAAGTCGTACAAGAGGGTGGCCGACAAGGCGCGATCGTGTCGCAAGTAGACCTGGGACAGTGTACCTATAACTACATCACGTCGGTCGCGCAGAGTTGCTCTAGAAAATTAGTCTTTACATAGTTAAATGGGGAATATTACTTCAACTTATTCTTATGAATGGTTTCACATTGACTTTGTCATTGATTAAGCATCATTACTAAGAGGCCGCTCCATGACCCGCATCGCGGCTCGAAATGTCACCACGTCGCGCAATGAAGCCAGCATCGCCAAATGTCGAGTAAAATCGTAAAGTCGCTCAATAAACCGTTCAAAATCAGCTCAATATCTGTTCTTCCGCACGCTCCTCGGCTTCCTCTTCAGCGCGCCACAGTGCTGCCAATCGCTCATCCTCCATCTTATCCAGCTCACAGCTATTCATCATCTGGCCAGTGTCCTTGTCAATGAACCACAGATTTTCCCTTTCGCACGGCCAATAGAGATCGTCATAAGCCTCATGCCAACTGCTCATACCGTCTAGGCACACCACGTGGATTTCCACGATATTGGGAAACCAATGCAGCTCCTTGTAACGGAAATGGAAGAATGATTCATCATTTTCCCGCTCGAATTTGAGGCGGCGAATGTGCAATGCTTCAGGCTTTAAGAAATCGAACTCTGAGTCCCCAATTGATAACATATCCATTTCGAAATTGACCCAAATGTATCGCGAGGAGCCGTCAGAGGCAAAGGCCCGTCGATACGGTGCTTGGGTGCGGCCCTCGCGACATGAATGCAGGACGGCTGGCACTGGCGTCGACGAGACCAGATGCGGCACAGGTGCGTCGTCTTTGAACCGGGCGTCCACGATCCGCGGCTCAGCAGTTAGTTGCCAAATTCTGGCGCGCAGTTCAAAGGGTAGCCGCAGGAATGGGTGGAAAGCGGCCATGTTACTGTGCCACTATCGTGTCGTGTTGTGTTTCGCGATCCTGCACATGTGAGCCGACGAGGTGCGAGTTCCGTTATCTGCGACCCTCGTTTAATTGTGGATACACTGCAAGAACCAAGTCGCACACTGCGACACCCGAACCCGTCGAAGTAAGCGGATGTTGCGCTGAAAAGCGAAAGGACTTGGGAGCAAATAGAGGAAGGACACACAAAGCCCGTTCGTCAGTAACGCTCACGCCCAGCTGCAGGGTCTGAATCAGCGCCTGCGATCAGACTAGTCGAGAGCCGAAGTTGACGCTAGACGAGAAAGAAAGAGGGGCGCGTGAGATTTTGGGGCATCTTGAGCCTCGGGACGTGGTACTGCTAAAGCTAACGCTACGGCAAGAAAATTAATTTATGGTTAACGTAGTATTCGCTTATGCCGCCAATACTCGTGCCTAGAACAACCGCCCCCAATCGATTTGTTAGACTTTCCCAATCGGGCAGAACCTTGTGCTCTGGACCAATCCACGATCCGCAGGTACTTCGATGTACTCCCCGTGCGTAAGCGAGAAAGTGCCCATTCGGGATCAAGAATCTGCCTGGAACGGTTACATGACTATAATCTCATTATGGTCAGCAGGAGCTTCGCACACTGTGCTGGCATTGCGATGATTGCCGGCGCGGCGCTGGTTTATTGCCCATAGCTGCAACAGCTATCTGCTCTAATGCCGTAGAAATGCACATCCATCTGTGCAATCTTGTTCCTACCTCGGCCGTGTCTATCCTTCCATATACCCTCATCATCTGCGTTCGTGTTATTGTATCTTGACTTCAACTCTCGTCGCCCTCTTTCATCTTTGGCCGTCACTTCCTAGCCATGAGGTCTGCATTTTCTCTTTCTTTCGTAGCCCTCGCGGCGAACCTGCGCCTCTGCATCGCCACAGGCTACCCGACTCTGCAATGGGACCCGGATACCATCAAGTCCTGCGCGGAATGGTACAACAACAATGAGGGGCAATCATGCGAGGACGTCAGAAAGTACTTTGGCATCACTCCCGAGGAATTTCACCAGTGGAACCCATCTGTTGGTCTTGACTGCAAGCCATGGGACTACCAGTCTTATTGCATCGTTACCAAGGAGAAATTGGGCAATGCGACCACCACGACCACAACGGCTAAGCCAACTTCTACCACTTCAACGCGCACGCTAGGCCCATCGCCTACAGCATGGACCAAGCTGGGCTGCTATGTCGAGAACAGCAAATTGCCCATTCTCGAAAAGCGTATCAGCGCAGAGTCAGGCGATTCGGCATTGACGATCCCCAAGTGCCAGGATTCCTGCTACCGTGCCTTCCTGACCTTTGCAGGAGTCAAGAAAGGTAACGAGTGCTGGTGCAGCAGCTACGTTGGCGGCGAATGGGCTAGCAATCAGACTGACTGCAATCTGTCTTGCACTGGCGACAAGAATACTATCTGTGGTGGCAAGGAGCGCTTCAATGTGTTTCAAGCTGCGCGAGTTCCAAGCGCTGGAAATGGTGACAAGACGACGCCTAGCACTGGTGGATCAAAGACAGCTTCGGCCAAGATACAGGGTCAAACGTCTAATTCGGGGGCTATGAAGAACTTGGCGATGTTTTGACCATAGAATCCAAGTATTGCTAGGAGATTCGATTATGTTAAAGGGAAAAAAAAATTGAGTAATGAATTGAACTGTGTTCTGGTGCATCGAAGTTCCTGTGCAGGGCGCGTGGGTTTGATCAGCCCGATGGCTGCGACGAGATGAGAGCTTAGAATGAGCCGCCCAAGATGTTAATCGCGCTTTAGTATTTTGCACATTAATACTCAAAATGAGAAAGTCAATGTTAGATGCGGTGTCTCATCGAAGAATCAGCGATTTACAGAATACGGATTTAGTCCTCCTCGCTACGGCAGTTTGATGGCATGAGGTATTCCATCGATGATTGACCCTACTCCGACTTATTTTGACATTCCGAGTCCTGATCCATGGGTTGATTGGGTGTTTGCTCTTTTTCTCTCTCAAGTTCATCTAGCACAGAGAAAATAGATGCCCTTTCAAAGCCAGCCTTTCTCAGCAGCACTTTTACTCTGTCCGTGAAACCTGGGCTTTCCGCCTCCAGCAATTTAAAAACGTCCTGTACGCTCTAGTTAGCAGGCTGTTGCACGTTCAAGTTAGACTATACCTTACCAACGCTGAAGACACCCTCCCATTATCTGTGCATCGCAGTATCTTATTTGACTGCTGTGTCTTGGCTGCTGTGTCTAACACTTGTTTGACTGGACCCGCGAATGCTCTTGGCCGCCAGCCAAGGTGGCTCGGAAGTCTCTCCTTCTCGTAAACAGACTTGATGTAATCGAGCGATGCGCTTGTATTGGAACCTAGTGTGAGCATTATACTGGCAACTTCGACAGCACCATGTGCTGCATCAGCCATATTGTACTTGGCATTCGGTGGACGTCTATCTCCATCCACGACTCGAGCCGCCCTGGCCCTTCCAAGGCAATCTGCATCCACTGTTTTCCCACATTTCTCCATCACTCGAAGTGCAGTATCCCACGGTCGGCGGTTGAACCTAGAGGTCTCTGCCGGTGGCAAGTCCGGGCCGGCAGGAGGCAGGTCTTCGCGCGAGAGACTGCGGCTATGCCAGATGTTCCAAGAGGTTCTGTCAATATCGTGCAGGTCAAAGCTGCTCTCAGCGGAAAGCTTGGCATTCTCTAAGCCTTGCAGAATGGTTATAGCACAAGTTTCGGGCGACATTCCAAATCCCAGAAAGCAGGCGCGCACAATAGATGCTGCATCGACAGATAATCCATTGCGAGGGAGGAAACCGTGATTTGCCAGCGTATTTAGCATCGGGTTCGCGCTGCGAGCTGTGTCTTTACTTAGCCAAGCTTCCTTATCCCATAGGGTGAAGTCTTACAGTCATTTGCTCCAGGCGGTTTCCATTCTTTAAATCGTGGGTCGTTGGAGGCGAGTCTTGGTTCCTCAGATTTGACTAACGCAAAGTTAAGGGTGAGGCTAGAGAGCAAAAGCGCCACAGATGGGGACTTCATTTTAATTCCAAGCTTTGCGATCCGTATCGCAGCGTCGAAGTAGTTTTGGTTCAACTGCACCGATGCCGATCACAGCTCCGATCTCCTGATTTATGTCTTGGGACATCTCGCCCTACAGATATAGAAAGCAGCGACGGCGCATCGTCCGATTTGGAAGCCTCTGAATCCACCAGGATGACTCGGTAGTGGTCGGCAGATTCAATTTTAGGGTATTTAACTCGTCTCTTAAGAAGCGTAACTTATCAACGTAAAGGGCTTTAATTTTAACTAATTTAGTAGGCTTAAATATTTTTATATATTTTTATATTTTTAGTAAACTAAGACTAGTGCAGTATATATGCATGGCTAATAATAGCACCTATCGAACTTGGCCGCTTCTATGGCTCTAGATATCTGCTCAGTTGTCTTATATGGAACATGTCTCCAGCCTTAAGCATTACCGTCACCAAGCCCTCTAATGTTGGCGACAAATCTTTTCGATTTAGACACTGTGAACAAGCGTACTATTGAGATGCAAAATTGGCCTCCACTCAGCTGAGTTAAGTTGGTACATGCATCGAGTCCAGAAAGACGTATATCTGCAGCGGCGCCGAACTTTAAAACCAGTCTCTGTCAATACTTCATGAGCGCCCGATCTATAGCCTCCGTCTACTGCCCCGAAGACAACATACGTCTTACTCTATCCTATGCCCGCGCACACGCACGAATGACGAGCCAGATTGCGATATCCTCTGAATGGGATGTATTTGACTTCGACTTTAATTTTACACAGCTATCATCAAGCTACGAGTTTTGTGCGAGGACGGAGAGCGACAAGCATTCCGAATCAACCCGGGGTATTTAGTCGACGTGCTTGCGGTCCAGTTCCTGCTAGGCTCTATCTGTCATGGTTCGGAAGCCTTATTTACTAAAGGACACTCAATTTTTCGATAACTTCACGAATCGAGTCATTAGATGCAGTGACAACAAATATCGGCGGTATGGAAAGAATGCACCGGAAATTTCTGTCCTGAGTACAACATCATATGCTCGAACGCCGCGTATTGCCAGGTTGGAGTCTCCCGACGCCGTGAGCCGTCTGAATTGGCTGCAGCTTGTTGCGGGAAAAGTTCTCAACAACGCCCGTAAACTTAGCCTGTCATGGCGTTTGCAAGGACATCCCGGACAAGATAACGCAGGCTCCGTCGGTTCAGAAGCGGGACCAAGTGCGGTTTCCGAACTGAGGAAACCACATTCTCTGATGGAGTTGCCGAATGAAGTTCTGCTGCAGATAATGCTGCTTTTGCCCGGGCCTTCGTTGTATTGCCTCCGCCAGACCTCAACTACCCTGATGGCATTATTCGATCTCAAAGAGTTCAGTGAATTCTATGGAGCAATTCAGCCATTCAGCAGTCGCACAGGGTTTCATGTCGATATACTCTCCGCAGCAGAAAAGAAGGCCGTTGCGGATTCTTTGCATCATGAAAAGTATTGCGCCTTCTGTCTTGCGACCGAAGAATGTGGCACCCTAGCTGAACGATTGGATGCGTTGCGTAGCCTGCGACATTGTGATGAATGCAAAGTTCCCCACGCAAGCGCACTGTTTCTGCCCGGGGACCAGGAAAAACACGAAAACGAGTTTACCAGACTGGTCTGTGTGGGAAGAGTTTGTTACGTTACGCTATGCAATCACCGTCCATGCAACAGTGTCACATGGGAAGACATGGAGGCAGTCGTTAAGCGCGCATCCAGGTTCGAGTCCGCTTGCACTGACCGTTCACTAGAACCCGATGGGATTTGCGATCATGTACCCTCGTTGGCTGGAAGTCCATTTCCTCGGCTTATTGCGGATTCCGATAGTAAAGTACCATCGGGATTTAAAGTCGGGTACGGCTGGGATTTATCTCTGCTTAGAGTTCCCTACAGAACTGCCCCTTCCTTATCTGTAATACACGATACGCTCTGTCGCTTAGTTGTCACTGCTTTGCGCAATCACAGTCTATGCGCGCACATCTCTGCCGAAACAGAAATACCCGAGTTTATACGGTTTGGGATCTGCAATTGCTTCAGGGAATACACGTGGTTTACAATGGGTGACGCCTTCAAGGACTGCGATTGTAAGCGGAAAACCACGCTCGAGTGCAGAGTCTGTGGTGCGGTATACATGTGGCATCTCTTTGATGCACGAATCATTCTCTCCCTTCGATATATCTGGAAGATACAAAGACCAACCAGCCCAGCCTGGCTTGCTCTGCTTGACAAGGAGTTTCGAGAAAAGTTCCACACGACGGAGAATCGTCATGTCCTTTGGTGTGATACGCCGGACTGTCGAACGAACAAGAGGGGACGGTGGGACTCTCTCGTGAAGGAGGACGCCGAGAGTGAATACACTCATGCTTCGGATCACGAAATACCCTCCTGCTGGGATTACGAAGAGGCGTGCAGGGCGTCGCAGGAAGGTTCTTTTCAAAACTGGTAAATGTTTAGGTAAATAGAAGAGGTATTGTAATGTGTCGAAGCCTAGTAATGTGAGATATTATTTCTTTTCCTGCCAAATACACGAATTTGCGTATATTGTAGATTTGTGGCGTCACAATGTACGAGCATGGAAGAGTGCATGTATTGGAGAAAGCCCTCCGAGACAAACCATCACTTTTTGCATGCAACCTTAGGCTAATGAAAAAGCATTGACCAGGCAGAGGCGCTGCTGCGCCTCTGCCCAACGGAGAAATACCGAACGCTACTCACATCCGCTATGCCAGCTAACATCTTACTCGAACCGTTCTATTTTGTCGCCCTCCCACCTTGTTTGAGAAACTCAACGCTTACATTCTTCTTTCTTTGCTTATATAAGATATACCAACAGCAATGTTCCATCTCTTCTCGAGCCTTGCCCCAGAGCTGCGCCGTCATATCTGGCGATATGCATTACCTGAAGCCGTTGGGTCAACGTTACATTTCTACCAAAAAAAAAGGCTGTTGGCGATTGCGCGAAATAGTGGAGAGCGAACCTAGTTTTCGCCCTGGGTATAAGGATGAAGCGCTCGAGTTCCGAACCGACTTACTATTCACCAATAACCAACTGTACTTTTCACTTTACTTTGTCAATCACGAAGCCCACAGTATTGCCGTCGCCTGGCTCCGTAAACAAGTCAGTAGTATCACTAAGGTACTGACATAATCAATATACTCGAGCGAAACTAATTCTATTGATAGGAAAGTTTCGTTATTACTACCGAGGAACACAAACTAGGTCTGTTTGTATGCCCTTTCAGGCATGAGCTAGACGCGGTGTATATTGCTGAAGACATGTGGGGCCGATTCAATAGTGAACCTTCAGACCGATTACTTCAGCGTGATGAGGACAGTGTGCCCGGGGTTGATGTCATTCACCGAGCTATAGGTTTTGTATTGTCCGAGGCAGTTTTATGGCAAAGTGATATTATAAGTTGGTTACCCGAGCTTGAGCATATGTGGTTCGAGGATTCCGCAAAGTTATTTGTTGTAACCGGTGCGCAGCCAGACAGTGCAGAGGCGCAAGGGTTATACCGGTGGGAGTTAGAAGGCACGCAGAAGGGGGCTTTGGTCTGGAAGAAAGAGGAAGAAGAATTTGTCTTTAAGCCAGGCATTACGAACTTGAATGATGGAGACAAGGAGCTATTCAGAAGGATGGGAAACGCGGCTCGGGCTGGGCTACGCCAAACGCTCATTGAATATGCTTCGGAGACATTGGAAATCCGCCCGGCTTATGCAGTCAAATTTCAAGGGCTTTGAAAGGAAAATGTTACAATTGCCGCAAATGAATGGTGAATGCGAATGCGAGTTTGCGGCCGCCGCTTTTCCATTGCTCCCATCGTGCTGCATAATCCGGCTTTTGCGGTCTCATTCAACAAGATGACTCTAACCAAGACGCCAGTTGTAAAAGATGAACACTGTAATTTCCAAACACTTATTTTCGACTTAAGAACACAACAGCCGAGACGCCACACCGTCAATTATGGGGAGTGATGAGACCAATCGGATTCGGCGGCTTGTGCGACTAACCTTTGCCTGCACTGAAAGTCTAGGAGGCGTTTTAGGCCTTTTTTCATACGCAAGGTGAAACAGAATTCAAATTTCCTGTAATATTGCCAAGCAGCCGAGGCAGGTCTGTTATGCTTCGGAGCTGATTTTGTAAGCCCGGCCGTGTATGACCACTAGCGTCCGGAATACGGCTGACTGTTTATAGTCGTGGGCCCGAGTCCTGTAAAGCTTGTCAGGATCCGGTTCGTGATGCCTCTGTACCCAAAAGAGCGGTAGAGCTCGGCCATGGAGATAAAGAAGTGTTAATTCCAGAAACGGACAACTCACTGCGATAAAACAAGCTTAGTCGGACCCGGCTTATGGGGCATGGACTACTCCGTATTACGGCCTTCTGGTTTGTGCCGACCCACCGACCTGCGGAGCATGCTGTGTTGGCGACCAACTGGTCAGCTGGCAGACCTTATAATGAATGTTGATGACTGCCTACAGACGTTGGGCTACCGAAAAGTGCAACCTTCATTCAAATTAAAAGATATTCTTGTCTGTACAGAGCTGAAATCAAGCAGAAGCAATCCTTTGCATAATGGCCACCGAAAAGCCCACCGCTGAGTCGCCTGACTACGACGTAGTCATCATTGGTGCAGGCGTATCTGGAATTAACGCCGCGTATCGTATTCAGACCCAGGCGCCACCGGGTACCACATATGCCATCTTTGAAGCGCGAGGTACCGTCGGCGGCACTTGGGATCTATTTCGCTACCCAGGCATTCGATCAGATTCCGACATTTTCACCTACAACTTTTCTTGGAACCCATGGCCAAAACGAGACACATTTGCCTCTGGTGAAGATATAAGGCAGTATATGTTACAATCCGCCAAAAGCACTGGGATCTACAAGCATATCCACTTCAATCGTGCCATCAGTCGAGCGAACTGGAACTCGAAAAATGCTGTTTGGGAAATCGCTACCTCCTCCGGTGACAAGCAGGAGCAGTCTTTATGTCGGGCTCGCTTCATATTCCTAGCAACAGGCTATTACAACTATCACCAGCCGTTGCAAGTGGATATTCCTGGGATTGAGAACTTCGAAGGCAGAGTTATTCACCCGCAATTCTGGCCCGAAGACTACGATCATGCAGGGCAAGATGTTGTTATTGGAAGCGGAGCAACCGCAGTGACCGTAGTACCAGCCATGGCGAACAAAGCCAGGCATGTCACGATGCTCCAAAGAAGCCCGACTTATATTCTACCACAGGCGAAGTCCAGCATCTTGGCCACTGCGCTGTTTGCTGTCCTACCCGCACACTTTGCACTCTGGTGCATGCAAATGTACTGGGTTGTGCAGTATCAGACATTGATCGTTCTGTGCCAATACTTTCCTAACATGGTAAGGGGCGTCATACGATTTATCAACAAGAATCAGCTCCCGCCTACGGTTGCAGTGGATACACACTTCAAACCCAAGTACAACCCATGGGACCAGCGGCTCTGTGCTTCTGTCGATGGAGACATCTTTGCGACCATCCGATCGAACAGAGTAAGTGTCGTGACTGACACCATTCGAAGTATCAAAGGAAAGGAGATACATTTGAGCTCGGGAAAGACACTGCGCCCCGATACAATCATTACAGCAACCGGACTCAATATCCAGATAGGGGGAGGCATCAAGTTTTACGTCGATGGTGAACTGGCCGACCCAGCAAAAAAGTTCATGTGAAGAGGGACAATGCTCCAGGACCTTCCCAATGGTTTCATCACGATGGGCTCCGTTGATATTTCATGGACCCTTATCGCAGATTGCTCTGCGCAATTAGCCGCTCGCGTATTAGGGGAAATGAAACGACGAAACGCAAGAATAGTGCGGCCCCATATTGACAAGCCGGAAGATATGGAGGTAAAGCCACTCATGGGTCTTCAATCGACATACATAAAGAAAGCGTCGGATAAGCTCCCTAAGGCTGGCACGGGAGTTTGGAGTCCGAGGTCGAACTACTTCTATGAACTGTATACGGCAAAGTGGTCAGACGCTGCAAGAGGGCTCAAGTTTGAATGATACCGAATTCGCTGGCTCAGTCTTCGATATCAGGAAATCACGCAAATGTGTGCCTATAGGGGGTCTTGTGGTTATTCTTTTCTATTCTCTGCCAGTCTCGCAATGAATAATTCTATTAGGTATTATGTAAACAGCCATACGTGAAGTATTGTGATTACATTGTAGATCCTGTAATGGATGTCTTGACTGTGATATCGAAGAACGCTTCGCTTACTATAGAAGTACCCAGCGGCACGGGGAGCTATCTTCCGACAATCGCAGAAGTCCAACGTAGCCGAAGGTTAATCGTATTCACTACGCTATTCGAGTTCTTTATTGCCATCTATTAATGTAATCTGTTGTACATATGTTGAGGAAACCTCACAATACGAAAATTAAACCAAACGAGCATACGTATAAGAGAGCATGTATCCGGTGACGGGCAAGGGATTTATAGTAAGAAGTGAATTGCAGCTGAGTAGATAGGACATGAGAGATATTAGATCGACTTCGTACCCCTTAACGCCTTCCCCATTCTACTCCCGTAAAGCCAGAGGAGTGCGTTACACCTCTGGCAAGCTCTTACGACAGACGAAATCTACCGAAAATACTCTCACAGCCACTCGAGATCGGTGTAGATATCTCCCCACTTAGCAGATGCCAGTTCGCTTAAGTAGTTACCCCTCGGGAACCAATCCTTACGATCGCCAGCCTTGGGCATACCACTTTCGGCAACAACTACATAAGTAGAGTTGAGATATGTAAAAGGCAGTGGCTGCATATCTTTTGCACGGCGTGGTACAACGACACTCCTTTCTTTTACCTTCAATTCATTAAGAAGGCGGCACGCAAGCTGTGCATAGATGTCCAGGCCCAGAGTCCAGCTGGCATCAAAGAATCCGTACATCATGATGCAATTCGGTACATCGTTAAGCATGGCCCCCTTCCAGATATTGTGATCAGAAATCACAAATGGAGCGCCGTCAATAGTGACGCGAACGTTACCACCATAGCACAGCCTCAAGCCAGTAGCTGTGACAATAATATCCGGATGCAGTACTTCACCGGATTTGAGCTCAATGGTTTTGGCTGTGACACAATGTATTTGGCCTGTTTTGACGCTTCCTCGACCCGCCCGTATTGCTTCAAAGAAGTCTGAGTCTGGACTGACACATAGGTTCTGGTCAAAGGGATTGTATTTCGGAGTAAAGTCAGGAGCGAGAGTTACCCCTGATGGTAGCTCCATCCTCGTCCGAAGAAGCAATGCTGCCCAAGAGAGTCTGGGAAACATGCGACAGAATCGGACAAAAACGACTATAAATAGAATCCATTGAACCCGAATGATGTGGTACGCCAGAAAGGTCGGGAATATTGCCTTGATGATTCTCTGGGCATAGAGGCAATGTAGGTAGGTGAACGCTGCAACATCGTTACATGCCTTGCCTTTTTACCAAGCGATGGTATCAAGGTAATGGCCGTTGTACCCGATCCAATAACAACAATATCCTTAGCATCGTAATTTAGGGTGTATCACCGGTCCCGTGAAGTTTTCAAGACCGGGAATAGTAGCGCTTAAAGGGTCTTGATAGTCATAATAGCCTGTTGCAGCTATCACATACCGGCCCCGGAGGCTTTCCTCATTGCCTTCCTTCGTAATCACAGACAGCGTCCATAGCTTCATCGAAGACGACCAGTCCATCGCAATTACGCGAGTACTGAATTTGATTTTAGGTGTTATTCCCTGCTCTGTCGCGGCATCCTTGATGTACTGAAGAATCTGAGGGCCTTGGGCTATGGACTTGCCCTTCCAAGGCTTCCACGGGAAGCTATACGTATAAAGATCGGAATCGGAGCGAATTCCTTTTGATCATTGTCAATAGTTGGGTGAGGGCCATTGAATCGTGTACTTGACGTACCAGGGTACTGAAAAAGGCTCCAAGTGCCCCCAATTTCATATCGCTCCTCGACAATGCAATATGTCAGGTCGGGGCAGCGCTCCTGAAGCCTGTACGCCATATTGATACCAGCAAGGCCAGCACCAATGATGACGACGTCATGGTCCATGCTTTGTTGAGATTTTTCCATCTTGAAAGCATAAATTCTTTTTTATCAGCATTCAACGTTCAAGGTGTCTGTTGTCCCGCGCTTTAACGAGATAGAGAACAAATTATACAAATTATCATCATACGACACTCAACATGCTATTCTCATCTAATTTCAACCGATAGCTTCAATTGCCTTGGTGTTTAAGGGTCTTTCCGGAGACGGTAAGTTATTCGAGATCGGATCATCAGCCGCATCGGCTATTCCAATTTAAACTTTCGGCAGGACCCATGTGACAGCAAAAACGGTAAAGCATAGTGTCAGTAACCAGACGGGTTAGTGCAAGGTGAGTTCCGGTATACACCAAAATCTAAATCGGTCTGAGAGCGACGGTCGGTTTCCCCACAATGGCGCGAGCGCACATCTGCTGAGTGATGGACCGAGGCGCCGTTCTCGAATGGTAAAGCGGGATTCAATATACAATGGAGCCCAATTCCTTTCGATAGCTTTTTGATGCACGCCTTTCACGCCTTTCTTCTCAGTCAGGATATTTTCAACGTCGCTATCATGTCATCTCAACTCCAAATCGCCGAGCCTCTTACCTTGACATGCGGCCTTACTCTGTCAAATCGGCTTGTCAAGGCCGCAATGGCGGAAGGCTGGGGAGACCGAGACAGACTACCACATGCGGATCTCATCAAAACTTATGGCCTTTGGGCTGAGGGTGGATGGGGCATGATTCTGACCGGCAACGTTCAGATTGATGCAGCATACCTGGGCACGCCCGAGGACACCGCAATTAATGACAATATCGACCATGCCAGGCTCACACAGGTCTGGAAGCAATGGGCCAATACCACGAAGAAAAGTAAAACACCGATCATAATGCAAATAAATCGCCCCGGGCGACAGTCGACCATTGGAGCTGGTACGCGAAGCTATTTTGCAAAATCTATAGCCCCTAGCGCAGTCCCTGTTATACTAGGTGAAGGCCTTATTGCCCGAGCTGCAAGTGCCTTTGTCTTTGGTACTCCCAAGGAGATGACATTGGCTGATATTGAGGATGTTATTCGACGTTTCGTCAATGCTGCTCAGATGGCGAACAAAGGAGGATTCGCTGGGGTTGAAGTTCATGCCACGCACGGCTATCTCCTCGCCCAATTTCTTTCCGCCAAAACAAACAAACGGACTGATGAGTATGGCGGAACACCCCAAAAGAGATCCAAGATTGTCGTTGACATACTTCGCGCTATTCGCAAAATCGTCCCATCTACATTCTGTCTGGGGGTCAAGATCAACAGCGTTGATCACCAAAGTCCTGGGGAACTGGAAGACTGTCTTTCCCAGCTGCAAGACATTGTTAGTGCTGGAGTAGACTTTTTAGAGATCAGCGGTGGCTCTTATGAGAATCCTTTGGTAAGTACAGTGCCTTCTTCCTAGTGATGCAGGCCTGCGCAGTCGCTTACTTGATACAAGATGATGTCCTCGACAGCACAAAGAGATAATGACTCCAAAGTGTCGCCTAGGACCGCACTCAGAGAGGCATTCTACATTGAATTCTCCAAAGCCGTTCGCAAGGCTTTTCCTGATGTTCACCTTGTGCTGACGGGAGGTTTCCGAAGTCGATCGGGGATGGAACAAGCTGTTCGTGGAGCATGTGACATGATTGGCATTGGCCGGCCTTCAGTCATCGACCCAAAGCTGCCGAATACCACCATATTGAACCAGAATGTTGCAGATGACGATTCCGTGCTACAGACAAAATCCTTCTCACAAGCCTGGCTGGGAAGCTTGCTAGGACTGAAAGGTTTGGGGGGTGGAATGGAAACGGTGAGTGATCTTTCATTCGTATCGGATAGAGAACTAGGCTGACTTAATTATCTTTCTGCAGCTCGGTTACACGTCAGAGATACATAAAATGATCAAGGTAGCTAGGATGTGAAATCCCGAGTCCAACGGATGTTCGGGGTGGTATAGCTGATAGCAGTTAAAAGGTTTCTTGCACTTGAGGATAAAGCTCAATTGCTCGCCCGGGTATTGTGTTGTTGGGGCTATGTAGTTAAGGGTGCTTGTTCTATACGTCGTGATTATGTCGCCTGTGCTGAGAAAGGCAATCTTCGAAGGAATCGCAACGTGTAGACCCAGCAACTGGAAGCACCGGTATTAACTTTGAGCCAATTTCTTTCGTAGGCAGATGTAGCACCAAAAAAGATATTCCAATAAGGTCCATGCTGCGTTTTCGTGGTAGTTGTGACCGTTTACACCAGGACGTTAAATTGACACTTGGCGACGACTATTGGTAGTTCCTATAAACACCTGAAGCCTTCCCAGGAAAAGAGGAGGGCCTGTTATGATGGCAGATGGTTGCCTGCACACCCCACATCGATTAGATAGTACAACTTGGATTATCTCAGCGAAACACTGACTATGCAGAACGTGGACACCTTGTTATGGTCGCTAACGGCAATCCGTTTTGACACAAGGAAGCTGCGCCGAACAGAGTAGTGGTATTTCTGGTGGGAGAGAATGCCCGTTGCTGCAACCAAGTGTGCTCTATACTATTGCATCAGGACAGTCTCGTCTAATGCCACGGGTAATATTCTACGTGAGACTATGACCAAGAACAGCAGCTACCGATGATATCCTCTTTCCTGGCTGCCCAGCTGGCCCATTCCAATTCCACGTACGCAAGCGTCAATATACCCCCGTCGGAGCTGCAAGATAGCCTCGCGTTTGACTCACGGTGCTCGGCTATTCGCAGAACAGATTTGGCTCTTTATAGCCCTGGAAACGCCCATCATAGCAAACAAGCCGGACATTGAGATGCAATGAATAGCTGTCGCGATGGCCAACTGCATGTACCTGAATGGGTTCCTCATCCCAGACACGCTCGGCGGTCTGAGGACACGGGACAAGGCCGACATGTTCGACAAATTTCCACTCGTGGCGAGCCGAATGACGAATGAGATGCGTAACCAGCGCAACTGGACAATCGACCAGACGACGCTTCAGACACAAAGCTCGTGCCCAGCCAGGGAACGGCACCGGTACTAGACCGAACGGGCTTCCCCGTCACGCGCATAAAGGTCATCTGGCCCTGGATCACCGTGAACGGCGCCATTTTGCTCCTAGGCATCGCCTTTGCCGCGTACTCGACGAGGGCATCGACAGCGTCGGCGGGGCGCAGAGCATGCGCGACGCGGAAGAATAGCGCGCTGGTGTCGCTCAGCCAGGCCCATCATTTTGGCGACATTTGGGATGGGGGAGACACAGTTAAGGCGATGGGGAAGGTGGCGAAGAAGAAGCAAGGTACTCTGGGTTGACCTTTACGAGCTGTACGTGTATAAGCGTGGCAGCTTGAAACTGATGGTCTGGAGGTCTGGAGGTCTACTGTTCGCACAGTGCTACAAGATGCTACGGTCCAGGCGGTGCTTAATGAAGACTTTGAAAGCATGCTTCGCGTCCAATAAGTCACGGAGACTGTTTTTTCTCTATTCAAGAACGGTTGCTTAAGCAGGACATCTCAATTGAGGTAGATGCTCACGTCAGATTGTACGAGTGTGCCTTACAATGATCGGAGGTTTCTCAAATTGGTATGGCGTTGTTCACTTCAAGGTGTTCGATTTATATCGTATGAGACTCGATGACGATATGTTGTCGATCAAAAATGTGACAGGATGTGAAGGTGGCAGCCCTATCCAGGAATGCATAATAAAGAGAGAGGGGAGATTTGTTGCTGCATTGCCGGGATCTACATCACCTGCGATTTCGGAACTTCCCAGAATGGGTCAGCTGAAGGTGCTGGCTGAAGGTAGTAGCCTGTCAGCACTCACAACGCCATGCAGCGCTAGTAGTGGATACATAACAAACGCATCTCGGGCACTTAGTGTCCTTCTAGCGCCGACAATTGGCGTTGAAAACGGCCTTTAGCGAAAACGCCTCACAGGTTTTTCTCGTGTCGGAATCCGCAAGATTTCATCGACACGTGTAAAAGCGCTTTGAGTGATGGCAAATGTCTTCTACGAAAGTTTGAGGATTACAGACTCATTATACAGTAACCAGTCGTTTGAATCTTAAATGTGGCGCGTGCAATATTAAAAACGCAGGGCAAGTTGTCAAGCCTCAGTTGGGGACTGAATAGCTATGACCGAATGCCATGATCAGCCTCAAGAAGTCCTCAAGTCTTGTTGGAAGTTACTTGCAGCCGAAGAATTAATGCTCACGCTGAAGGCATATTTCCTTGCGGGCAAATAATGTTGGACAGCTACAGGGACCTTGGTCTAATGCATAGTCAGCTCAACATGATGTTGATCAGCAACTTTCCCGAGGCAGAATCCAAGATAGCAGTAAAAGAAGTGCAGATCAACTTGAGTCGCAGTTATAGTAAGCACAGGATAATGAGGGGCATAAATTGCCCGACTAAAGTGATGTGTTCAATGCAAAGCTTCGGCTTCTCATCATGGGTGGTGGAGCTTCATGCGTGACATGTCTGGCAACCACGATATATGTTGATACCTACACATCATCTTTCTGAGGAGCTGTCATAGTAGCTATCATAGTTTCATTATATTTCTTCCGACAATTGGGCGTGCCGATCATTCTTGCTGATATTGATGTCTCACACCACAAGGCTTAATGAGCTAGCTGGTAGACGGCCCGTTAAGTACATGTTGGGTCGTTAGCTTTTCTATATAAAGTTGCTTTCTTCCCCCAGCCGCTGAAGAACTTGAAGTACAAAGTACTCCATCAATCTGTTCTCACCAATTAAATCCAAGACCTCAAGTCCTCATTCTATATCACAATGCATCAAGCAACTTTTTTCTCTATCGTGGCGGTCGTTTTGACTCCATTCGCCTCTGCCAATAGTTGTCAGACTGGCCTTGACTACTGTGGAAAGGCTCTTTACAAGAAAGGCGAGTTATTTGCAATGATGATATTTTATTCAATACTAATGGTCATTAGGCGACTACAACTTTATCGTAAACCAATGTCTTACCGACAACGACAAAGAAATCAACCGTTATTCAGAGGACAATACTCTGTTCACCTGCGTGACCCCTTCCAATGGTTATCCTGGATACATCAAGTATAAGAAGTTTTGCTCCAACGGCTGTATTGAAAACGTCAAAGACACGAGCGATTTATTGTGCCTAGGCTTCAAGTACTTCTTAGGGCAGAGGATAGACCTCCTGCCAGCTTCGACTCGCACTATGAGCTATGATTTTGTCTCAGCAATCAAACATTAAATTGAGCTATAATTCGACCCTTCGACTTTTCTAGCACGTGACATATGAAGTGGTCCCTGCTAGATCCCGCTGTATATCTCCTCGCATCTCTTATCACGTTATTCGAATTCCAGCTATTGTCCTCAGTGATGATATAGTAAAAATGGGATTATCGCAGGAGCCCGCAAGGCCGCTCTCTTTTGTACGGTGTAGCACCTCTAGGCATAGCTCGAGACCTTCAGACCAGCCACTTGATGGCACATTAGCGGTTGCTGTCTGCTCCCCTGATAAATTATACGGAGATTTCGGTGGACAAATACCGCTATTAGTTGCCATTTTTCATCCAGCCAAGCAGACGAGAGGGAGCACTTCCAGCCAAGACCATCGATCATCGGTACGTTGCCTGAGATGGTGAATCTTAAATAGTTTGGCTGCGGCAGACTCAGTCAGAACAATTATCTCTGCTTAGAGACACGGACCTTGCTACATGTCGTGGGCTGCCAGCCGTGAGCGGATCATTATTTCGAGGACTCTGCGGGCGTGAGTTCAATGCACTTCGTCGTCACACTATCAGATTCTCAAGGTAATATTAATTAGTTTACAAAGGTAAGAAGGCCCTACCTCATTACCGACAGCTTACATACTAGAAAATGAGTTTCTAACCTCCCGTGCGACAATAATGCGTGCATGCATTTGTTATTTCAATATTGGCTACGATAAAGAGTATCTAGCGCTTATTGTACCCTTTCTTTGAGAATGATCAGGGACATTGTACGCGTGTTTCGTCTGTGATAGGATATCATGGTGCGTATTCAGGAGAAACGACAAGAAATATCTCTACCAAAATAACAAAATATACTAACTACAGCCAGTTGACCAGGTCGCACATGAAACAGAGCACCATTTCTAATTGCTAGGATTAGTAAAACTTACGCTATAGACGCTAATACTAACTGTATATATAAAAGTATATAAAATAAATTATATAATATAACTTAAAGCTATATTATAGGCTGCTATATGATTAAGTTCCTCTTAATTTCTTTGAAATGCAACACGTAGCCCTTTTTAAATGTGTCGAAACAGCTTTCACCAATCATGACAGACATCTATTCTAGCGGTCAAGCCAGTCCACTGCTCCCCGAAGTTTATTCAACATGAATTGTAAATACAGGTGTCTCTGCTCCTCTTTGCCGCAGTCGGCGGCCAGGCTTCTTTTCTCCACGACCTTGGGCCCTGAGAATATTTACCATGAATAACGATCCACCTGGACAAACAATACACGAGTTTGGGTTTAGGGATAGTCGTTGCATTTAAAAGACCGAAGTTGGTCGATCAACAGCTTACAGTGTAGATTTGATATCGAAAGCAAGGAGCAACTTTGGACTCTTCAAGCACTTTTAAAAGTAGAGCAAATCGTCTTCTCCCAGATAAGTAATGAGCACCTTATATTACGGGCTAGAGAGGATGTGTCATCCACATGTCTATCTCTACGTAGACTCCAAGCTTTTGGACAGGGTCCCATCGCAAGGGCGCAGACAAGGCATCCGTCACAAATCCTTCGAGCTTCTCCCCGCTGATACATTTTTCGCCTGTCTCGTCGACAGAAAAGTCTAACTGAACTTGATCTCCGAGCCACTCGCTCCATTCGGCGGCCGTTGCTTTTACGGTGTAACTTGATAGCGCTAGCTTAACTGGCCTTGCACCCATCTGAACATGCTTGCGCAGCCAAGGGTCGAAAGGAAGCGGTCGCCCATTCAAGATCGTGTCGCTATCGGCGATCCACGTGAATCCAGGGTGGTAAGGCTTGCCGTGAACCCAAGTAAAGTATTCCTCAAAAGAAACCTCGGCATACTTGCTCTTCAACGTCGGGCGAAGCGGAACGACCAGTGTCACCAAATTGTGCAACCGGGCAAGGGTTTTGAAGTTGAGGAGCAGTGCATCAGCAACCGCAGAACCTCTGCAATCGGGTACAACGTTAACCAAGAGCCCAGATAATGCGTTTGGAGGTGCTCTTGAGATGATGAGTATTGCCAATTGTCAAACCATTTCTGTGAAACGGATGAGACTCGGGCGGAGGTTGCGGTTGCTACACCAGATAGTCCACGCCTTGGATCTTACCGCCGTTTGGTGATTCAACAAGCTAATTTCGGGTCGGCTGTATGCAGATTCGATTTAGGAAAGATGTGACACCTGGTGTCTGGCCAGAAGGTCAGCAATTCATGCTCGTCGCCGAATGCGGACTAGACGTTGTGATTATTCGAGCTGAATGAATTGTGTGGATCTATCAGCATAGCTGGGCATCCAACACCCGTCCATAATCAACAAGTTCCGCTCTCCTGCATCTGAGCCTGACCGTGTACCGATGATGATGTCTCTCATTTCGAAAACAAGACCATGCGTATAGCCATGTTACCATCGGGTGTCTTTCAATGAAAATGGCAGGCCACAATGATCAGAGCGGGGCAAATTTGTCCATCGCTCGTGGCTTGAGCATAATACCACTTTGTATGAACATCTTCACACACATACCCCTGTCCCGCTCCTGTCTTGCGATATAAAATGCACAACTGACCGCAGAGCGACGTTGTCTTTGTGATTTTCATAATTCCGTCCCTTTTCGCAATTTACATGACCAAAGCCCCCAGACATGGCAACATTCTCACTCATACAGGCCCTTGTGGATTCAGACCCAGACGGTTTCCGACGAGCAACCCAGTCTGAGTTTCTTCGACGTGCAGGTCAAAGCAGACTCGACAAGGATATTCTCGGAAAATGGCTCGCCAATGATCGGCTTTTCATCAAAGCATACACACAGGGTATTGGCAGAATGATTAGCTTTCTGGCCCTCCCTCAGATGCCAACAACTTCATCAGCTAGCGATACTCTAGAAACCGTGGCGCCGACGGTTAAACTTTTCGACTGGCTGGTGGATGCGTTGGTTGGCATCCGCGCCGAAGAGAAGGAATTCAGAGATACGGTACACCAGTATGGTATTAATGCGACGCTTCCTTACGATGCCAACGGGCAGGTTGCTGACGCGGAGAAAATCGAGTCTCTGTCGCTACGAGGCCTTATTCCGTGGGATAGCACCAAGCAAGAGTCCACAGTGGCCTATTATGCTATGGACAAATGGTACTTAGAGGCATGGATATATGCCAAGAGCCAGCAGCGGCTCGTGGAAGACAATGTTGGAGTGGGAGACGCCGATGGCGGCATGCTGCGGAACAACTTGATACCGAACGAGACTTCGGAGGAGGTTGTGCATATTGTGGACACATTGGGTGTTATTATCGATGAGGCGGTACAGAAAGAGGTGAATGAGCGAGGAGACGTCGCAATGAACGAGTCAGTGCAGAGGTGTTCGGAAATATGGCGCGAGGTTTTGACGGCAGGGGAGTCATTTTGGCCAGTATTGGCATAAACGCGAGTGCCGGGGACATGTTTTCTTTCACCAGCCAGTGCTATTCCGTAAACATATGCAAGTTCTGTTTGGGGACCTTACGACGTCAGCGGAATTAGTCTAGCATTTGGTCAACTCAAAGCTGAAGATGGCGATACTTTCGACTGGGGAAGAGGTCACAATAACAAGGCCATCACACACCCCAGAGCCAAGAAATGCAGTGATGTCCGATGGTGATACTACTACCCCTCTCGCTGCTCCTCGAGGGAAGTTCTGGTATCTAGCGCGACTGAGAGAAGATCCCTCACATGCGAGTGAGTTATGATGATTGGCCACCAGCGAACACTGCCTGCAATTAGCAGAATATGAAAGGGTTACGTCAAGCGGCATTTTGATTACACCCTGTTTATTGATGGGCGCACGCATCTCCGCTAACCAGTCATTCACCTGTACCAATAGAAGCTTGCATTGGCCTTGAGCGCGGTGGATTTGTTATTGCCCTTTATTCCCCTCTACGGAAAGCTGACACATTGAGACCAAGGCGGCAGGAATGGCTGCCCTATTCCTCATTTACTCGTAAGCTAACTGATGCAAATGGGTCGGGAAATGGCGAGACTATTCAGTTATACAGTAAAGGGGGGGAAACGACAGGCGCCTCGGCCGTCACAGCAGCACCTTCACGAGAATAGAGCGTTTAGTCGTCCCGCTATTTGTCCAATGTTTCAGCTGAATTGGCTATTTAAGGTTCCATCCAGCCCGCATAGGGATTGCGGCATATGCGATGCAAATCGAGCCGCCGATATCATGGTTGATGTGAATCAGACCCCACTCTCGCCTGCCACCTCGAAAAAACACAAGGCTGTCGTTGAAGCTACTCCAATCGAACTCTTGATAACTAAAGATAGTACTCCTTTTTCCCTGGAGACAGTACTGCCACAGCCTCATGAAATTCCGCGCTTCTACCCATGTGTATGGCTAAATCCCGACTTGAGTGATGCCGCCTTAGCTCACGGAGAAGGATAAGCGAAGCTAATAACGAATTCTAGTGAAAAATGCTTCATGTCACCTCTCTGCCTCCGATTGACTCGTGGTTAGTTGATGATCAGCGGGGCGTGATGCTTTATCCCCTAATACGGCAATAGACCTGTTGCATACATCGGGGCCATATCGCTTCCTATCAGCTCGAAGTGAGTTGTGCTACACAAGACGATCGCTACGAATCTGGAATACGAGCGGACAGGGAGTCAATACACTGTGAAAATGAGGGGAAGGGGCCACTTGTCCTTGCACTTATCCATGTCATGATCTCCTATGCGTGTACTCTTAGTTCGTGCTACGCTGGCTCTTATGCTGATTGGTTTCATTGGACGAGTCGGGATCAAATTCGAAGCGCCATAATTGCGTTAGAGTTGTTTGAGCACCCCTGGCTTGTCTACGGAATGAAACAATGCTCGTGGATCGGACTCTAGTACATCTTTGGCTTCTAGTGCTTGCTGACGCCTTGCCATCCAAATACCCTGTCTATCTACGTCTTATTTTAAACATTGCTCACGCATTTGGGCAATGTCGAGCAGCTTACTCGTTCTGAACAGGAAATAAAGCCAAAAGAACAAAGATCGTCCGTGCATCCGTTCTCCAGGACACCTTGTCAGTGACAAGCCAAGTTCGCGTCCAATAAGGAAAGACTTTGTCTTCAAACAAGTCTTCTGCAAGAACAGCGGTCCCATGTATCTGTACATTTCTTTTGCTATCAGAGCCCAGAGGCCTGACGCACAATGCCCGCTTGTTCTCCAACCCATCCACCCAGCAAAGAAAATCGCCGTTCCTAGCTTCTCTCAAAACGATACCCATTTTCCATTCCAATTCCCGCTTGTTTTCATCAACAATTTGGAACAACCGTGGGCATGGGACTCTAATATCAACCTTCAGAACATTCGTGGTGTTAAGAGGCTGAGCAGTGCCATAGTCTGTTTCTGTTTGTGTCTCGGTTGCGCTCAAATAGTTCATATTCGTTTCATCAAAGCAGTAGAGTTTTATGCTGGTAAGGTCATGACACAGCTCTGAAAGATGCTTCTCGTCAGCATCTAGAATTGCACCTAAAAGCAACTTACTCTGTCTTTGTGCGCTACCAAGACAACCTCTGAAGATCTTTTGCCAAGACCTATTCCACTCTTCCTCCTCAGTCATGTCTGCGACAATTTCCGAAACTGTCGGACCAAGGTGCCTAATTTGACCAAAGACAGATGCGTAAATGGGAATACGTAATGGAGAGTGTTCATCCGAACTCGTGCTCTTGGCCACAACTTGGCTGGGATCTTCGAAGTGCGGTTGTTTAAGCTATGCCCATGGGTCGCAGAGTGGAGCTTCACCAAACTTCCAAACGGTACCATATCTGGACCACGAACAAGGGTATTTCGGTATACAAATTCCATCGTGTCAGTCCATATCCGCATGAGAGTTTTATTGTAGTCCGTTGGAAATCCCTGGGCATCATTTGCTAGACCAATTAGGCCGTAAACTTTGTCTTTTGGTTCCTTGCACAATGCCTCTTTGTGTTCCGCGAGGAGCTTTGGCAGAGAATACCCATCCTCGCTGCTTGCTTGCAGACGCAGATTGTCAAGCTTCGCAGGCCCATCTTTGACACCCTGTTTGCTTTTGATAAGACTTACGAAGACGTCCCAGGCAAGGGTGAACTGACCGAAGCAGACTTTCAATTGCCGCGCTTGACCGATCTCCTGGATAATCCACAGTCGATTCCAATAACGGTCAGATATAATTACTTCAACCATCTGTTGTACGACAGTGACTGTTTTGAAGACAACGGAACTTTTTCCCCGTCCTGCCCAGATTCATGGCGTAACACGTACGCTTCAAGATATTTTTCAGAGAGAATATCTTGGTACTTCATATAACGAGCTTCAAGCCATATCATCACTGTGCTTGCGCGAAAATAGATTTGGCCCATGAACCTCAACTGCTCATTGCGCTCTGGGGTGTCATCCTGATTAATGCACAATGCATCAATCCAGAAAGCCTTGTCTTGAAACTGACTTCGTAGAAAGCACAATGCATCATACAGGTTCTTTCCCACATCCAGGAACCCGTCGTTGACCTGGATGGTCTGTTTTTCCCCAACTTCGCCCCATGCATAAGAAAGAGCATCATACTTTGGCCGGTCTTTGAATGCGACGTGGACTAATCGGCAGCGCGGGGGGGGGCATCTCCGGACTCCGCAGGGAGTATTTCAACAAGACGAGTACAATCGTAGTCCGCACTGAGGCGTTGATAAACAAAAGGTGCGGCCCGTTTCGCGGGACTGTGGGTGTCGATGTCTGTACGACGCCTTGCTTGATTCGCAGCCATGGTCAAGCTACAAAGAACGGAATGAGTGAAGTGAAATATCCTGTGGAACCAGAAACGGGCTGCCAGACGAGCACCCTTTTTTGAAGAGTCAGTTGGGCTGATTGCAAGGTTGGGTCGGCCGTCCAACACAAGGCTGCGTTTAAGCGCCGAGCCCCTGAACAGCCGCAGCCTTGTTTGGGCACCGCAAAGGTGAATTGCCCGTTAACAATTCGCTAGCACTCAGCTGCCACGATTTCAAGAAGACAGCGCAGCTTTAATAATGTAGTTGCAGCCTAGACGTGGTGTTGTCCAGCAAAACTGCTTTTCTAGACCAGCATTCTCAGCTCGATACATATCCGTGAAGTTAGCCAACTTTTTTGCGGCATTCTCTTTTTTCAGATTCCGCGTGACATTAGTGACATTATAATATGGCTAAACTCCGCCTTCACTACTCTCATTCGGTCCAGAGTCAGATGGTCTCAACAGTGCAACACATCAACAAATAGCCATGCCCCTAGGCCTAACATTCCCCTTCCCTCGATTTGGAGGGAACTTCATCCCTCGATTCTTATCATTCGAAGTAGCAGATGGGCCCCATCCACCAAATCCAGATCCTACAGCGAGACCTCCAAGCCCAGTCGCTGGTCTCCGAGCTATTCCCCCTGCTAGTTGGTTTTCACCGACTCCAGGCTGAGTCTCCGCCCAGGTCATCAACTCATCCTTCGTGACGCCGAGGTGTTTCTGCACATCTTCGTCCTTGGTCGGTTCGCCGCGTTTCCATTCTTGATATCGTTGGTATAGCGATGGTTTTGCTTCTTCGGCGCTTTCATTGAATGTATTGCTTGGAGACATCTTGAGGCGGCTGAACTTGTACGTATGGAAAGGTCGAGGTCCTTGGTTAGAAGATAGTTATGTTCTGTATGTAAGTCGTTTTTTTGGGCTTTCGTTTTTCAAGTTGGACACGCAAACATTTATTAAGACAAGCTGTCGACGCATATGGCATGCTTGTAAGTGATTCAACCGCGCAGCGAACCAAGGATATGTCTAGTGCCAACAAAGACGTCAGCGTGCAGGCGTTTTCAGTCACGGTTCAGCGAAATGCAAAACTTGGATTACATGCATGACGCTGATCCTGCTGTGTTGGGCCGATGTCGAGCACTTTTGCCTCTTACTAACACTACTGTGGTGTTGTGTCTTCTACCTTGACAAGCTTGAGTACGGCTCATCAACGCTAGCGGAATGCTTAAGCTAGAAAAGGAGCTCTGCATCCTATTCCAAGTCTAGCATCTCCCCGCCTTTTGATGAAGATGAGCGTAGTCCTCACATGCAAACTCACTAATCTATGCCATCATTGCCACAACGTTTGAGATGACGTATTTCTGGCTGAACGCAATACGAGCAGAGTCCCTCCAGCTCTGTCTGAAATGAGGTTTGCCCCGTTCGAATTAGTCGCAGCATGCCAATATCTGCCACAAGTGAGAAGGAGAAGTGGAACCGCATTCTCCTTGAAGTTCCCCTTTGTTGAAATCCTCTGCAGGGATATTATATAGGTCTTGGGTAAAAATTTTGCTAGGCTTTGTAGCATGCTATCTCTTTAAATAAGAGGATACTTGAGCTTGTATAATTATATAAAATATATATAAGAGAACTATTTTGTAGTTTTATATATTCTTAATTATTATATATATTTTTATGTAATTTTATGTATTTATTACTCGACGAAGTACATTGATCTAGCCAGATATTTATGACCCCTCACTGTAGTACAAAGACTTAACAGAGTGCCATTATTTGGGATTAATCATTATACTATTTTGTAAGCCATGTGACTATTTTCTTGAGCTTCACAAGTTTTGGAATACTTAAGCAAATATTAGCGACGCGGTATACCATTTCTTTAAGAAATTGACTTTGCAATCGTCGACCCAAGCTAGGACTTGAAGAGTATGCAGCGTCCTCTTTCTCAAAAGTGACGCTTGTGTATACAAGCAAGGGTCATCTCCATGTACCTTCTATTCCCTGTCGCAGCTACCTCTAAGCCATTCATGGTCACCTAATGTGAATCGTTGGACAGACAGCGTCGAATGCAGCAAACACAGCCACGTCACAAGATACATCACAAGCACATTCACACAAAGCACAGGTAAGAGTAATGATCAGTATTGTATAGAGCTATACTGCAGACACCCTCAATAGTGTTTGCAAGCTGTCCGTCACAATCTCACTTCTGCGCCAACAGTCCTGCACCAACCGCAATGTATGAACAGACTGTCAAAATGTGTCCCGTTTCCCCTTTCCTTTCCGGACATCTGATCCTTATAGATATGTACAAATTTCTCATTTATGTTCACGAATCGAAGTTGCTATGACAAAGATCGTCGTAGTCCGAGTTACAGTGGAGACGGAGCTACAAGATGATGGTGGCCACTGCATGCTCAGCATGAAAACCTCATGTACCGTTCGTGTTGGTGCATGCATACGAGCGAGACCATCAATGGTCGTGGTAATGGTGGTATGCTGTGTGTGCGGGCTTTTTCGAGGTTCCTGGGCCCCCGGCGCCGGCGCCTTGTAGTCACCATCCTACGATGCCTCAAAGGCGGCGATTGCTGCACAGAAGTTGTTGCAGTTGTCCGCATCCTTGGCTGTTGTCTGGCCGTTCAGCGTCACCATTGCGATACTAGCCTTGGTGCTGATACCATACAGTCCGACCTTGGAGTTCTCGATTGAAATCATGTTGTCCTGGCAGTTGTTGGCGGAGACACACTGCTGTGCGTAGTTATCGAAGAAGCTGTACAAGCTACCGCCATATACGAGAACGTTGCTTGAGTTCTGGACGCGAAGACCCCAGGTTCGGGCACACTTAGCGCTGATGCACTTGGAGAAGTCTGGGTCGGAGAACTTGGAGTTGACCGTGAAGGGCACCTTGGCGTCGGGGTTGCCTTGCATGTAGGCCGTTTCGGTCTGGATGAGAGCCATGTAGACGTTTTGAGCATTGGTCAGCTGGTAGTTGTAGAGCTGATTGTGCTCCGAGGCTGTTCCCCACAACCAAACACCCTTGGTGCTTTCGATCAGGACACCGCGACCGTTGTAAATGTTGATTTGGTTGTGATCGCTGAGATCAAGCTCGTGGTCGGCGACCCAGAACCAAGTGTTCTCAAAGTAAGGGCTGGCAGAATTGGTGACATGCATAAGCATAAAGGCGCCGATGCACTGAGGGTTGGGGCTGGTTTGGACATTAGGGGTTTTGCTGCACTTGTCGGATTGGAGCTGCGTGCCCGCGGAACCGCCAACACGGAAGTGAACATCCCAGAGACCCGCGGAGCCCTTGGACTGGCCAGCAACGTTGAACTGCATGAGGATGGCGTCGGGCTGGGGGCCTTGAGTCTCGAACATGAGGTCTTGCATTTCGACATTACCAACGTCACTGGGTTGGCCCACCTGGAAGACAGGCTTGGGGTTGTTCATGTCCTTGAAGTTGCTGTTGCCACCAGCAAGAATGAGAGGCCAAATTTCACCGACAACCTTGATGTTCTTGGGGACAGTAACGGTATTGGTAATGACGTAGGCTCCGTGGTCGAAGTAGACAATTTGATCGGAACCGATGCTGTTGAAGACGGCCTGGATAGCCGCAGTATCGTCTGTCTTGCCGTCGCCCTTGGCACCCTTCGATTTGACTGAGACGAACTTGGAGGCGGGAACATCGTTGTACTGGGGCTTACTACGAGTGACAATCCTTCCGGTGCTGTCAGTCAAGGCGGCGGGCTTGGGAACGGCGTTTCGAGGACCCTGAGCAGCCTTTCCAGTGGCACCAGCATACGATCGACCTTGAGACCAGGAGCTCACGAGGGCATTGCCAGCAAGGATGGTTTGCTTGTTGCCGCCGTTCTGAACAGCAACGGGGACGTTCTTGGTCATGTCAACATTGTCTAAGACAAGAGTGCCGTTGGTACCAGACTGGTTGGGGTTGTAGACGGTGATGATGCCGACGGGCGTGTTGGAGAAGCTGCTGTCAGCAATGATGACGGAGCCGACCGTCTGCACGTTGCCTCCATTGGCCATGTTGATGCCCGTGCCGCAGTTATTGATGGAGATACCGTGGAAGGTCCACACCCAGTTCCAGTTCATGTAAATGGCGGTGTTGCAGTTGTTGAACTTAAGGTTGCGGGTGGTGAATTGCTGGTTACCGAGGAAGGCACCAATGCTTCCACCGTTGAATGTCAGGTCTGTCATGAAGCCGCCAGATCCATTGTCCATGAAGATACCCTGCTGCTTGTTGTCGCTGGAGGAATCTTGAATCATGTTGAATTCGATGTTTTGCAACGATGTGGCCTGAGCAACCTGCCAGTGGATACCTGTACCCGTGGACTTGGGCAGCCCAGTCAAATCAATCTTGAAGTTTCGAACCTGGCGGAAAAAGTTGTTCTGGTTGGTATACCAATTGTTGCCATTGTTGTCATATGGGTCGGAATCAATGACGGCAATACCGGCAAAATTCGCGGCCGCTTTGAGGGTAGGCACGTTGGCAGCATCACCGACAAGCTGGGTATAGTAGTAGGGGATGATAGGCAGCCTTGACCGCAACGTTGACCATCGGTGATGGCATTGTTGATGGCAACGGTATCATCAGTGCTTCCGTCACCTTTGGCGCCGTAGTCTTTGACGTTGCGGTACACCTTGTGGGTTGCGCTTCCAAAAGCAGGCTTGCCTTGTCGGGCAATGTTGGCCATCCACCAGTTAGAGTTGGTAGCAATAGCCTTAGAGCTGCTTCCTTGTTGGACTGCAGGGCCTGGTGCTGCCTCGATTGGCAGCGAGAACAGGCGAAGCGCCAAAAGGGACGCCGTGACAATAGTCGACAGCCCCATCATGAAATAGAAACAGCGGCTCGTGCGCGATCTATGGACTTTTCGTGATCGATGGTCGACTCGGGTAGAGCTCTGTGCAGAATAATAGGATATATAGTCAGCCACGATGTCCAAGCAGTCCTGCAAGTGATCAAGTGTTGAACAAAGGCAAATGCGCGTGGCTTGAAGCAAATCTTACGAGGTGGGCTCAGGCAGTGATACACTTCAGCTTGATAGTGTATCAGAAATCTAAATAAAAGGAATGTGAAAGCAGAGGTGTATTTGTGAGATGGGGCAAGATGATAAATTGAGCCGGAAGACGCAGCCTTTTTATCATGGCTACCCCGACGCAAGAAACCAAAGTGACAACTGGCTCAGGGTATGAAGAATAAGATCTTCCCTTGGCAGCTGGTCATGATCTAGCATTCGATTCTTGACTAGACCCGGGACACACCAAGCCCATGCCGGCTGGCGCCATGGATGCAACTCGGGGCACATCCGGCCCTTCTAAGTGCCTCCAGCACTTGCACGAGACTTGAGTGCATGACAGAACAGGCGGAGGTATAACACAGCGCCACGCAGCATTACAATTAAGCGGAAAACCTAATGTTCCTCCCGGCCTTGCCAATGGGGGAAACTATCATGGGCAGTCTGCTGTCCCAGAGGCCAGCCACATCTCGCTATGCGCGAAGTCGTCCCAAGTACAAAGCAGCCAACAAAAGTGAAGGGTGCAGGGGTGACGGAGGGAAGCCAGGGGTGGGTGTAGCAGATTCGGGGAGTCAGATGAGTTGGCCCCGGCGCGGGTGAATCCTCTCCCCACAACATTTGATTGCCATGGTTGCAGCAGCCCAGTCATTCACAGCTGGCAGGGGACGCAGAAATGCCCGCAGAAGCGATGCACCTAGTCACGGCACTGCCAGACCTAGGTTTGTGTATGCGCTT
>AFRD01000405.1:0-32171 GCA_000222875.2 Periglandula ipomoeae IasaF13
GTCTTGGTCCATTGGTGCAGGTTGCGAAACAGATGGGATGAATAATGATGTATAACAGGTTCGCCCGCCTCCTTCTCATTTCACATTTCAGCTGTATATGCTGATCTCGTCTGCCAGACCGACACGAGGCTGGAGATGTGCCCAGAGCGAGGGACAAGACAAGAAACAAGAAGAGAATGACGTCGAGGTCCTGGCAGGTACGAAGGCTCCGCACAGAGCCCCGTATGGAAGTGCTAGTGCCAATGCTAGCCCCTAACAACCGCGCTGCACACCAGTGACCAGCGTGCCAGCTCCGACTTGGCCACTGGCAGTCGCGTCCAGGCCCGGGCGTACAGGTGTCTGGCGGCTGCATCTTGGTGTTATCGAGAAGTCGATTCTTCGTAAGCCGAGCAACCAAAACCACAACCACAACGGGTCCAGTCCCATCAGTCACGCCGGCGAGACTCAACCGATGTCGAGGTTGCCGCAACGACAAACATGGTACAAACCAACAAACGCCCTTCAATCTGCAGCGTCGAAAAATGTCCTTGCAATCAAGGTTAAAACGCAAAGAGACACGTGGATGATCCTCTAGTCATTGAAACCCTGAGATCGTGTCTGGCACTCTCCGAGACACCTTCAAAAGTGTGGACCTGGCGGTGAACAGTCCCTGCATCCAATTGACTAAACCACTAGACGTCCTGCCAGCGTCCAGTCTTATTCCCGACGCCCTCGTGGAAGGGGCTCGCTCAACTCGAGAGCGTCGACTATCAACAATCACCAGTCAATACCGTGCCTGTTGGGAATACATTGATCTGTATGTGTTGACGAATTTTAACCTTCTCAGCTAGTGTCGAAACGAGCCTCTGGCTTCGGGCTGCGCTGCTGCGTCGTCGGCTGCGTCTGGTCCGGCCCCTGCGCTCATCAATGGGGTTTCTCCATTCTGCGCCCTTCGATTGATGCTTCCACGATCCCCCTCGTTTGTCTCCCCCTCGTTGCCCTGACGCTGGCGGACCCTCTTTTGCCATATGGCTGTCCCCAAATGGCATGATCACGCGGCATACTACATACGCGCCTCATAGCAACCGTTAGTCTTTGCTTCGTGCGTAGCTGGCAGCCAAGGATCGTAATTTTCCACTGCGCGTGTCCGACCACGGCTGCTAAAGGACGTACGTCACATTCACATCAACATGAACCTTGAACCCGACCAGGGACGCGCTCTCGTCCCAATGGACCATGAGATGCAGACAGATCAATTCTCCGGCAAACCATCGCGGTAATATGCCGTGAACACAGAGCCTGATCTACAACACTTGAGCCCTCAACACGAGACTCGCCGGACACTCCAGGCCATGCTGATGTGCATCTGGGCCGAAAATGTAGAAATAAGGCTCTGCACCAGTCCCTAATTGGCATTATCTGTGTCTCACGTCCCTCTGCGTCAACGTCATTTGCTCGTATTCGCCGGGCGCCAATGCACGCTCGCTCCCGGTGGCCGCCTCGATATTTGCCCTGACTATTGCTTTTCGGACGGCATAGACGATGGATCGCCGTCCATTTTGCCATGCATTTCAATCCTCACTCCCTCAAATGGCAGACGGTTATTCTTCTGGTCCCTACTTAAGCGTGGGCCGGGCCAAGTCTCCGTTTTGCAGCGCCACATGCCAGATCGCGCTTACTCTGCCTTCACAGCCTCATTTGTGGCACCTACGCCTGTATCTAAGAATAGTACCGGCCGGCACCTCACTTGTTCAGGGACTTTTCTTGCATGTCTTTGGAGTCTGCCCATGCTCCGTTGTTGTCCGGATATATCGTTCTGTAGCCGAATTTGATCCCCCAGCTCTCGGCTAGCTGCCGCGGACCGTTTTACGAGAAAAAAATAAGAATTCCAGGCTCTTGGCTGCGACTGTGCCCGCCTGCTGGTGCTGACATCACTACCTAGGTACCTAGGTAGTCAAATGAGATTATCGAACGGACATCTGACATCAGTGCTGTTGTGACAGACGTACACCTCTTTCGCGTCCAACTCTCAATGCCCGTCAAATGACTAGCAACCATTCCATTGAATCGCCATGTAGAGCCGGTCTGGGTCGACGGGAAGTCAAAAACCCGAGGTTGACTCCCAGCTTTGGTAAAATTCCAATGTCAGAAGAACACGGCCAGTGTAACAATGCCGACTGCTCAGTATTGCCTTTGTCTCCTCGTTATGTTCAAGCGACACTTCGTCCATAACGAAAGATCTTGACACTCGGCATTCACTGACTATGTAAGCTCCATGAATTTTTTTTTCTGTTATTTTCAACTGTTTGCAAAACTTCAAACTGCTCTCATAACTAGCCATACAAGTCAGAGACCACGCTCTCTACTCTCAGTTATTTGCAGCAATACAATTCCAGAAGCAAATCAAAACCGTGTACCACCAAGACTCGGCGACAAAGCAAGTTTCACAAAAAGTGACGAAAGACCATGTCCATGCTTATGTATATTCTCTCCAGCAAAAGAATCATTCGATGAAAGTAGAAAAATCATACAAGGTGGCCTGTTCCAGCTGCAATTCCGTCCTTCATGTCCACATGAAAGGTTCAGCTTTGCAGAAGCCTTCTGGGCAATCAGGAAACCCAGCGTGCCATCAACAGCAATCCTAACGATGGGGTTCCAACACAAGGTGTAATGTCATGCTCACCAAACAATATCCCCAATGATAGTCACCTTGATCTCGGACTCTTTATCGTCTTCGGCTCGTCTCATGAAGCGCATGAGGCCACGACGACCAGCCTGGGCAGGAATCTTCTTCTCGATCATTACGTGAACTCTCAAGGGAGTTCCATCTGTTCGGAAAATCGGTGAGCTTAACTCGCAGGCTGGATTGTCCTTTGGAACAACTTTTATATCGTCTCCTGGCATGAAGATATCTTCGACTAGTCTCGCAGGCTGAACCTTGCTGACGGGTGAACCATCTTTTCCGGCAATATCGTAGAAATGAGTGCCGAGCAAGGTCAAGTTTCCTTGCTGTCCATGCACAGCTGCAAGCGAGATATTCAGACGCATCCAGTCATTCTGATTGAGGAGGTCAAAAAAGGCTTTGTTGGCTGGGTTCTTCTGCTGGCCTCTGGCTGCCGCAAAGCATCGGGGGTCAACCATGGCCGTCACCGGGCACTTTCCCCTCAACTTGGTGTTAAATGTCCATGTCTGAATAGAGCACGACGCGTTGGCCGGGCAGGTGCGTCTCTGGTTCACTTCTTCGCGGATCTCTTGCTTCTTATCAGTGCCACCGGTGGTCTCATCCGACGTCGTAGTGCCTCTGTGATAAGCGAAAGACGGCTTGACATGAGGGAATTCAAGGCCGAGAGTCCCGGTGTAGTCCTCCACCTTCTGATTGCCGACCTTCCATCAGGTGGTGGCAGTGTCGATGAAAGCAGTGGTAGTCTTGATATCCATGGGCGTTTCAGTCGATGAACTGACAATGGCCTGGTCCTCATTGGCGACAACTCGGATCTCCACGTCATCAGAAGTTATATCGAACTTCTGCATAGTTGAATAGCAGTTGTAGCCCCAGAATTCATTGAGTCGCTGAGACGAGGCCGTGGCTCCGAGGGGGTCAGTGTCGGCTGGGTCCAGCCTGTTGCCCTTTCTGCTGAGTAGCCTGTCCACGCGTGGAGGCTGAGCCAGGACACGACGCTTGATATCTTCGACCAAATGCTTGGCCGCTGGTGTGTCGGCAACGATGGGACTGACTTGAACTCGGTTCAGGTCCGCACGAACCGCTCCGGCAAAGAACACCCAGGCGAGAGTATCCTTGAGCGTGGGCATATTGGCTAATTGAACTCCTTTAGAACTAGATTGTCGAAACTGAAGATTTTCCAAATACGAGCTTGGACAAATATCGGTTTTCAAGTCAAGTTTGAGTTGCTGGAGCTAATGATCTCAGTTCCATGAAGAACGAAGTACAAACTTATATATATAGTAATTTTCGGTCATAGCAGGCCACAAAGCGAGATTATCGTATCGTGGGACTCATGCCGGTACGAAACTCACTCTGATCATGTCATTTACACGACATGGTCTGACTGACCAGGTTGGTGGCAGCAATTACAGCGGATCATGTCCAGCCCTTTCGGTGACGGTTTCATATTGAAGCAAGCAGAATGGCGCAACTAGTTTCGCACGAATCTTCAATAAATGGGACTGTGTCGACGATACTCACATACAAGGACATCCACTTAAACCCCATTCAACGACCAGCATGCAGTCTGTAGATGTGGGAGCCGAACAATCCTGACTGGCCGGGGTCTCCGTTCAAAAGCCGATGGAAGTAGCGCGGGTGACGCATAAATCGTCCCCAGAAACCCACTTCGCATATCTCATCCTGCGTGAAGATCAATTTCTCGAGACCTTGATGGGCGTGCCTAATTATTCCCTGATGTAAATCCATGCGGTTGCGGATCTTCGCATGATCTCGTAAGGCAACACCGGCGCGCATGACTCTCTTTTTCTTCAATGCTCCCATGTCGAAGATAACGCTGGCGCAGTTTGTGGCGATGCTCACGCTTTCTTTCACTGTAGTCTGTTGCATATCGGTGTTGTCCGTTGAGGCTATGTTCTAGCACCTCGGCCAGCTAAATCTGGCCAAATTCGTGCCACAAGAACCGAGAAGTAGTTTTCAAGCATCAATAGTGACTCTCTTGCAAGCAAGTCAAACCTATTTGTCTTTAGAATACGGATAGTAGCTTCCCATTCCTTATGCTGACATGTGCTATAAGAATATCCCAGTTTTGAGCCGTCTCAGCCAGCCTTCGTGGCGTCGCGAAACTAAACAAATCTGTATACCTCGTCTGCAAAAATGCCTATTCGAACTCTCCAGCTCGCGTGGTGCCAAGACCCATCATCAGCATTGCGCCATGCGAACGTTTCATGTTGCCCATCTTGAGACGACCAAAGGCTCCGATAGCCCACCGGCTACCCACAACGATGGGTATCCAACGAACAGCAGCAGAACAAACATGTGCTCGCAGATTCCCGGTGTAACCGCCTTATTGTTACTTAAAGAAAGCTTAATTGGCGTGCTGCATGCACGGGAGCTAGCGGTCTATTTCCGAGAGATGGAGTGACAAGCAGCTCAGGTACCGATGATATGATAGCCCTCTGACTCGGGAGCCTTGGCAGAGAGATAGCTGATATCTTTATGTGAAACTTGAGTAATGGAAATAATAACGGGGCGAGCGTCGCAAGCTACGAGGTATCAGAGCGTAGGTCAATGGCATGAAAACATGTTGGTCAAATAAGCTTTCTGAAAGTGATCTAGAAACGCAAGCATCGCCGCTAAAGCAGTCTGAAAATATGCAATGAGTCGTACCCAAGTTGCCCTTGTGTAGACAAATGTGGATGAACTGAGTTAAACTTGAGCTTCAACATTGCGTGTGTCATCAATCCTCATCACTTTTGCAGTCGACCGGAACCCCTAACCCAGCTCTACTTTACAACCGTCTGTGATCTGCAAGACGAGTGTCATTGTCTGCTTCTCACAACCTACAAGCTCGACTGGTTCCCCTTCAGGAAGTCGAATACTTGGGTACCGCTGGAATATTCGAACAATGGTAAGTGTAGCCTCGGTAAGTGCAAAGTCCACTACACGAATCAGCTTTAATCACCAAGGAGTCGGAACACATCTGGGATGTATAGACTTACTTCCGAGACAAGTACGTGGTCCGCCACTAAACGGAAGATACCCATAGTTATGTGTCGTCTTGTCTGCGAGAAGTGGCATGTCTTCATCCCATCTCTCTGGACGGAAACTCTCCGCATCCATCCCATACAAATCGGGACGGCGATGAAGTGTATATATACCAAACGTCACGGGAGAGTCTTTTGGTATCAATACCGGCGATCTTCTGTCCGGTCCACCACCAACGGGTAGAGTGGTATCCTGGACTGCTGTTCGAGTGTTGACCGGCACAGAGGGGTATAAGCGAAGTGCTAACTCTACAGTCAGTATCCGCTCTGTGAATAAATCATCGACCGCTTGTTCTTACTCTCTTTGAGCACATTTTGTAGATAGTGCAGGCCTCGCAGGTGCGTCCTGCTCCGTGGACGGTCCTGAAGTTGGAAAATCTCAGCACGCAATTTCTCCATTACTTTCGGGTGTCTGACTAGCAAGAAACTGAGCATATGTGTCAGCAGGACAATGCAACAAAAAAATCATTTTCTTTTCAACTCACAAAGTCCACGAGAGCAAACAAGCAGTCGTGTCGCGGCCAGCAGCCAGAATATTAATGATATGTCCGCGAAGCGCGACTCTATCAGGGGATGCTTTCGCAACACTGCTCAAGAACACATATCTTGTATCTACCGCACTCTCCGGTGATTTAGTCGCAGAGATATTCTGGTCGATAACCTGGTCAGCAAAACGATGTACCTTCCGGCAGGCGTCCCGGAACTTGGAGCCTCCAATGAGCCAGTAATGGTCCAGCAGGCGGAATCTATTGACGTATTTCTGGGCAAGATCAAAGGCTGCCGCGAACTCCTGCTCACGGCTATTGTCCTTGGAGGAAAGGCTGCGGATAGAGGTCCCAAAAAGAAATGCTGTTGTGACGTCTAGTGTAAACCGGAAGAACAAGGGCTGCAGGTCGACAATACCACCGCTTGCTGGCAACTCTCGTAGCAGATCCTCGATAGGATCTGAAAAGATCTCAAGATCTCAAGATCTTCATACTGTCGATATACTAGCCTGCGGACGGAGTAATTCCCTTGACTTCTTCCAGGGGTCGCCCTCCTGAGTGAAGATGTCGTCGCCAAACATGGGGAACGTAATTGCTCTTCTGGGGCCGAAGGACCACTCTGGTTTCACCATCAGTAAGTTTGATTTGTCACCCAGTACTATCAGCGATGGGCGGCTTTGCTTGTTGCTAACCTTTGAAATTGCTAGATAGAATTACCTCCAAGTTCTGTGGGTCAACAGTCCCGAAGGCGGGTTTGCGCAAGAAGACTTGCTGCAAAGTGTATCCCGTTTGCCGAAAGTGAAAGAGAAATAGCTCCATCAGTCTCGACTCGGAATCTGCCCTAAATATCTGCTCAAGTCGGTCCAAGCCCAACGGTCGCTGGTTCTGAAGCATTGGTGGAGGGAGACATCCATGTGTCGCGGCCAGTGCCTCCAGCCTCTTCCGACGAACTGGTGAGCAACTCTCTGAGTACACATCTCGATGGGCTTTCTCTTGCATCTTACCTTCTGTTTGCGCTTCTGCTGTACATAATTGCTGATCAGCAGCACAATAATAAAGTGGAGGAGGACTCTGGAAATCATGCTCAGTACAGTTGCGGCCAAATGCCTGTTCGAAGTACAAGAATTTTGAATCCCTGGTCGGTTTTGGAAGCCTCTTGGTTTATATGCAAAGCTGCTTCGCCTTGAGAAAGAGAATGTGAGTAAGTCCAAGCAACATGGGTGGTGCCCGATTTTGTCACAGTGATGGAATGTCGCGTTGGTTGCACCCTTTCTGAGCACGGTTCAGCAAGTCCACACCTGGCTGGTTCAGAAACGCGCGATTTGCCATCCGGAAAAGGCTTAATGCCACAGAGGGAAGTCTAGTCAGATTATTATTGTCGGTCAAGGTCCAAGCAAGCTCAGGCATACTAGAAACAGTAGGTATAAACAGGCTCCCGGTCCTATTAACGCCTAGGCAAAGTAGCCGGTGGCCGAAAATATTTGGCCAGGAGGCTGTACATTGTGCTCGAATCAATCTCTCGAAACAGCGCCATGCTGTATATGGCATATTAGAAACAGAAAATGTGGTTCCAGACGTAAGAGTACTGCAGTATGCTGTAGTTTGCAAAGGTGTCGAGACTGGATACATAGATTGAGCCAGATGTCCAGATACTCACGAACGATACTGGCATGCTGGTTGGTAACGTGACCCTGACATACACAATTTGGGCTTTTCCGGAAGATGGTTCTACGATGGAAGTGGTTCGGCTAATGGCGGTTCGACTATCGCAGCAGATTTTGACACTGGCAGACGCATATTTCCCTCCTGCAGAAGCAGGTCCCGTTCACCACGTACACACAGCAACCCGACAATTAAGTGACACCACTTATTCACAGGCATTATTGTTCCAACGGAGAAGACCGTGCCTAATCGCAAGATGCTGTTGAGTTATAGTACAATATTTCAAGATCAGTTCTAGACACCTTCACGCCTTCTACCAGACCACAACTTGGCATCAAGTTCTCTCATATCTATACGTGTCCCGTGCCATCCATGCAATCTTACAGCTTCTGGTATTCCAGCTTGCCTTCCAGCTTCTTGGCCTCGGACATCTTGCGCACTGCCTTGTTGAAGTCATCCTGGTTAATCGAATCCCGGTAGTCCTTGATAGCAAACAAGCCACTGTAAAATGAATTAGTTTTCTTTCGTCTTGGTATCAATGACATGAGGGCTGTCACTCACGCTTCAGTCACCACGTTTCTCAGATCAGCCCCGTTCAGGCCGTCGCTCATCTTCACAACACTCTCAAAGTCAATGTCGCCGTCTGTGACTACGCGTTGAGCGTGAATCTTCAGAATCTCCAATCGTCCGACCTCATTCGGTAACGGGATCTCAATCTTTCGGTCCAGACGACCGGCACGCAGCAAGGCTGGGTCGAGTGTGTCGGGTCGGTTAGTGGCCATGATGATCTTGGTCTTTCCCAGATAGTCGAAACCATCCAACTGGTTAAGGAGCTCCATAAGGGTTCGCTGAATTTCTCGATCCGCACTGGTACCTTCGGAGAAACGACGGCCACCGATGGCATCAATTTCGTCCATGAAAATGATACAAGGTTCGTGTTCTTTGGCATAACCGAACATTTCTCGAATAAGACGTGCAGATTCACCGATGTATTTGTCCACAATAGCCGAGGAGACAACTGTATCATGCTAGTTAGTACCCGGATGTTGCGCGCAAATTCGTGGCGGATTGTCCGACATACCCTTCAAGAAATTCGTTTCCAAGCTGCTCGCTACTGCTCTTGCCAAAAGCGTCTTTCCAGTGCCAGGAGGTCCATATAGCAGAACACCCTTAGGTGGCTTGATTCCAACTCGGAGGAAAAGTTCGGGGTTCTTCAGTGGTAGCTCAATGACTTCTCTCAGTTCTCGGATCTGATCATTCAGGCCACCGATACCGGCAAAGCTGACTTGACCAGGGTCTTCTAATGACATGTTGTACACCAGGGGATCGACTTCACGAGGAAGCATACGCATGATTGTGAGAGTCGTCATGTCCAAGGCAACACGTGTGCCCTGCTTCAACTTCTCCTTGTCTACTTTCGATCTGCAACCGACGATGTATCGAGGCCCTGATGATGCTTTGACGATAACTATTTTTTTTATTCTTGTCAGCATGATACCTTAAATCAGAGTACTGCATTGCGCGGGGGCACAAAAGGGTTGACTTTAGGTGCAGTAGGGTGGACCGTACATCTCTCATCATCCAGTTGCTTTAGAACTTCACCGATGATTTGTCCAACACTTTGCAGCGCTTTGGTGTTGTCCTCGGTTCTGTCAAATTCCTTCTGCAGGTCCTTGATCTCTAGCCGAAGGTTCTTCAGCTTCGCCTCCCATTCTCGAGACTCAATAAGCTTCGCTCGGTACGAGTCGAGGGCGGACTGGCGCTCTTCCTCTGGAGTCATGGTCGCGGGGATCGGCAGGTGCTACCGTCGTCTTGGCGAGAAGTATACGGTGAGTCTCAAGGATATTGAGTTATTGCCAAATGCAGGAATAAAAGCGTGAATGAAGCGAGCGCCAAGTCGATGATCAGTGTCGAGTGCAGGGTGTTTAACTGCAACGATTCCTAAGGTGCGTCAATGGAGAGCTTGCCTCACGCATTGGAGCCTTCGATGGACCCACCACAGTCGCAACCGCTACGTGACCGGCAGAAGGTCGGGGGCGTCCGATGTACCTAGGTAATTGGGGAATTGCCTACCCTGTAACTCTTTCTTTTCTTTCCTGCCGTCATTCATGCCCCCTTTGCTCAAAGAGGGATTGCCTTGACGTGAAATACTACTATGCCCTCATTCATTTTCCGGTGTTTATCTGGCAAGTTCATGATTCATGGCTCTATGTCACTGAGGTGTTCCACCTAGCCGTCGTAGTCCTTCATGGTGATCGTTTTCGTTGGTCAAATGTTCTATTGCCAGTCGTTGAGTCGAGCAGCGGCATTCTATACCTAGCACGGTAGTAGTAGCTCTAGCTTGATATACAGGAACACCATTTATTCTCGCCGACGTCACAATCGGTCCTTCGCCGCGTGCGCACTCTTATTGTAATACAGATTGACGGAAGAGAACGCAAAGATGCGCCCTCCGTTTGCCTCGCCACAGCTCGCGGCGCCTTCGTAGCTACAGGTTGGTATCCTATCTCATCTTCGCGGCCAATTCTTTGCGAATTTGGGTGGCTGCAGCAGCAACATGCTGTCGGATTGCGGGTATATTGACCCCAGGACCAGGGATGACTGATTTGAAGCTCGTTCGTTCAACCAAAACTTAAAGCCGGCGGATTTCTTGATTCCGCTGATACTTCTACTGCCATACTCACTTCTTGCTATCCGAAGTATCTTTGGAGGCGGAGGAGGAGGACTTGGGCTTCTCTTCACCCTCGGCATCGAATCCCAGCGCATCCAGTTCACGAATGAGCTCGTTAATCTTGATGACCTTCGCAATCTGCTCCGGCAGAAGTGCTTCACCATCGTCCTTCTTGTTTTTGAGCTCCTTTGCCTGCTTCAATTTCTTCTTAAGGTTGCGAGCTTTCTTCTCACGCTCAACTTCAGGGTCGACTGGCTCGGGCTTTGGCGTCTCGGCAGATGCTTGCTTGTTCTCCTTCGTGCCCTCAGTATCATCAGCAGCCTTTGCTTTTTTTCGAGCCTCGCGTCGCTTAGCATTCTTATTGCTGGCGGCGGAGGAACTTTGTTCGGGTGCTTCATCTTTGAGCCCGCTAGCTCCCGGAATGCCTATCCTTCGGCCTCGCTCGCGGAACGATTCGGCAGTTCGGTTCTTGTAAACTTCGACATCTTCAGGTGGACGATACCCAGGACGAATCTTGATGGCTTTGCGAGTGCTCCCGTCGGCGCGCACTGATTCGGGAATGTGGCGTTCTCTGCTGCCTTTGTCTGTGACAATTCCTGCGTTTGTGACCTCGGAGGGCATCTTGAAGTATATATAGTGCACACCACTCTCCGTCTCTTAATGTAGCCGAAGTACCCCAAGAGAGGATTTATCGTGATATGTGCAAAATCCTAGGATCCGAGTAAGGGGAATGCGCCCGAGTGCGCCAGAAAGAAGCGGTTGCGCTCGTAAGAAGTGTACAACTGAAGCTGGATGAATCTTGCGCGGGGTGAAGCTTTGAATGCTGTTCACAAGAAAGACCCCACTCTAGGCTCTAGGCTCTAGGCTCTAGACTCAATAGTCAAAGTCGACAGCGGGAGCTGAGAAACGATGCACATAATGATATTAATGTACGATTCGATCAAACCGAATATGATGGATGGACAAACGTCACCACCCTAGCGATGATATGATTGCTCTTTTGTTACCCTCTCACCTCGACCACAAATCATTCCATTCCTAATCAATCAGCCAAGGAATACTTAGGTGATTCGAATGCTTCACCGAACTAATGTGCGGTACCATAGCAATTGCGCTCATGATACATGTTTTGAGATGGACTCTTCCTTGCGATAACTACTTACAAAGAATGTGAACGGAGATACTTGAAAGCCACTGAAACCAGTACTGCAAGTCTAGGTTTATGAACCACAGCTCGTGTGTTCCGTCAGAAGACCCAGGGAAGCACGAGTTTCGGTACAGAGCATGGCGTGGCCGAAGGCCGGTGGAGCAGCACGCAGAGCCGATCCCGCCAATCAGAACGCATGCAAATGCTGCCTCAGTCCATCGCGAATTTCCCCGGCATCTTTCCGAGCCATCCTCTCTAAACCTCCAACGAACCGTACCGACGACCGAATTACGGCCAATCGCCATTCGATCTTGTGCATCACCGTGTTCAATTGCAAGAAGTCGTCATAATGGTAAGCTTCCGAACCGACCGCGCGCATTTCCAGTGACAGTCCCAGCTAATCCCTCATTCGAATAGTCCATCACCAACTCCCTCTACAGGCAAGTACCTCGAAAGCGGACGAACGACGCACGATACTGCAATCGCGAACTCAGAAACTAACCAGAGGTTATAGCGTTCTTTTCCGAAAGAACACCGCCATGTTGGCGGCCGTCTTTGGTGCTGGCTTCGCCTTCGAAGTGTATGGCCCCTTGCGACAACATTTCTGGACTCGACCGGCTGACCTTGAATTTCAGTGGCTTTAACAACGGCATCAACAAGTGGTGGGACAACCACAACCGCGGTGTGAGTTTTTACTCGGCAATATTATGTGCGTGGAGGCACCACTAACGGTTCATATAGCGACAATGGAAGGACATCCGAAACAAGTACGTCGAGGGTGGTGACGAGGACGAGGAGTAGGGAGTTGGGTTACGGACCTGGTGGCTGCGAAGTGTAAAGGGGCGTTCCTGCCTCAACGGCTTTAGACTTGTACAATTCACAAAAGAATAGAGGCGAAATCTATGGATTTTCTTGGAATTTGAGAGGATCTTGTGTCCTGCTGTTGCGAGGGTGATGTGTGTGTGTGCGTGCGCATGCATAGCACTTCCTTGGCCAATGCAGCAGATGCTGCTACTGTGAGGCGCCATTTCCTACTGTTGAATGCTCTCGATCTCTACAGTCGGTTTTTAAGCAACATGTCGTGCGCAGTCGAGGTTGCCTGTTGCTGGTGGACTGGATGGTCAATGGATCTCGTCGCCGCAGGACAACCAGCGGAGCCCTGTACAGCGCTCCAGCTCCACGCATAGCCAACTGACGTCGGTGGTGCCTCAGAGGGGCAACATTCAACTGTGCCAGCACAAGTCGTAATGGCTCGGAGCCTGCAGAGACTGGACAACAGCCAAACTGCCACAAACCGCTTTACTCTTGACGTCTCGAAAGTATAATTCATTGTCACCCGGAGCATAGGCCCTCTTCCTTTCAAACCAAGCTTCTTTGCCTGACGAGTCCATGTCTGCCATTTTTGTCAGAAACTCTGCCGACTAAGCTGCAACCGCCGCCTCCCCACCTCAACAAGAAAGACGTCCTCCTCTGATTTCCTCCAGACGAGATACAACACGAGGACATGTTACACTTATGAGCATGGAAGCGCCTATGTCTACGCAGGAGAAGCAGCTCTGTCAGCTGCTGGCCGACCTGCCTGCTCGTTTTGGCTATCGCTATACCGAAGACGCAGCACACAAGCTTCTGCGAAGCTTGTTTTGGTCTCTAGCTGGTGGCAACGACGACTACATGCGACTACTTTTCCCCGATGGCAAGCTGACCGACGGGTTGAGATTAAGTGATGCTCAAGGGGCAGTCGAAGGGGCCGAATACACAGAAGCTGCACGAGGAAAGAGATGCGGGCACATCTTCAAGCCAGGCGAGGCATCATACATGTGTCGGACATGCGGGACTGATGAGACCTGCTGCTTGTGCAGCCGATGCTTCGATTCGACAAACCATACTGGTCATATGGTCCGGATACAGATATCCGTGGGAAACAGTGGATGCTGCGACTGTGGCGACGACGAAGCATGGAATACACCACTGTTTTGTACCATTCATTCGGACATGCAGACAGGCCCGGAGAAGGGCAAGGGTAAGGAGGCGGCTGGTCTACCCGAAGATCTTGTTAAGAGCCTTCGCATGACCATCGGTCGCGTCTTCGACTACATTTGCGATGTCATTTCCTGCTCACCGGAACAACTAAGACAAGCAAAGACAAAGGAGTACATCGAAAAGGACGAAGAGACTTCTTGCCTATCGTCCAAGTATTACGGGGCAGAAGTCGAACCGTGCAATGATTTCGCTCTCATTCTATGGAATGACGAGAAACACACAGTCCAAGAAGTGCAAGATCAGGTTGCTCGGGCTTGTCGGAAGAGCCGTCGTCAGGCAGCTCGTGACGCATGGGAAACGGATGCTATTGGGCGAAGTATCCTCACCTACCTCCCTGATATCGACCGGTTACTTCAAATGGCGAAAATAATGGAGGCTATCAGGGTCACTGTCACGATTCGGTCAGCTCGAGATACTTTCCGTGAGCAAATGTGTGGTACGCTCGTTGAATGGTTAAGTGACATCTCAGGCTGCTCCGTTGGCCACGATAATCACATCCTGAGGAACTTGGTCTGTGATGAGTCGATGAAACCATGGCGTCGGGGCAGCCCTGCCACACACACAGCCGGCTTAATTGACGACGAGGACGAGGATGACCAGGACCTGGAGTCCCAAACCAATATACACGGGGTGAACGTGCGCTTTATTATGGCTTTGCAAGCAGCTGCTGGTCCTGGTGGTGAGCTGGAACTCGATCTCGACGGGCAAGATGATGACGACGAGGTTGAAGGCGAGGACGACGACGCTGATATGGGAGACAATGACGAAGACAACCGATCACCGACGAGCTCTGTAGCAGGCGGGGATGAGGATGAAGATGACGATGTTATGATGGTCGATGCCCGGGGAGACGTTGGCGACCTTGGTATGAACTGGTCGCAATCCGATCAAGCCTTAGAAGAGGACGAAGCCACCATGGCAGGATACCCTCCTCCACCGCCTCCACCGCCGGCCGTGCAGGCTACTGCAGCCGCACCAAGGGAGCGAGATGGCACTCCTTCAGACTCTGACGCTGCAGAACCATTGATTGCCCCGGCTATCTATGGCAAAGCAAATATTGATATACCGAAAACTCCTGGAAAGACAGAAAAAGCTACTCCACGACCAGGAAGATACTGGATCGAAACGCCACAGATCTATAGTCAGCGAGAAAACGTGCCACCTGCGGAGGATGTGTTCCAGCGTGTCCGTCTAGACTGGCTGCTGTTGTTCGACCTGCGTATGTGGAAGAAGGTTAGAAATGATCTTCGATCTCTTTACATCTCGACCGTGGTCTCGATTCCCGAGTTCAAAAGAGCTTTGGCTCTGAGGTTCGCCAGCCTCTATACGATTCTAGCTCAGCTATATCTAGTCGGCGACAGAGAACCAGATCATTCCATTATCAATCTTTCACTGCAAATGTTGACCACTCCCTCTATCACTGCGGAAGTTGTCGAGCGCGGCAATTTTATGAGCAGCTTGCTTGCCATACTGTATACATTCTTGACGACTAGGCAGGTTGGCCATCCTTGGGATGTGTCTCCCGATGCGGTGCTTGCCTTTGAGAGTGGCTCTGTTACCAATCGCCGCATGTATCACTTCTACCAAGATTTGAAGTATCTGTTTGGCTCGCCCCATGTCCAAGAACGGGTAAGGTCAGAGCCCAGGTATCTGATGCAATTTTTGGATCTGGTCAAACTACATCAGTGCATCGGACCAAATGTGCGGGCTGTGGTCGAGCATGTAGAATACGAGGCAGATTCCTGGATAACAGCCTCACTCGTGACCAGGCAAATCAACCTCCAAGCCAGGAATTTGGCTGAGGCTTTCCGGGACTGCCCCGCGGATGAGACTCATTACCTCCAGCGGGCGATCCGATTCACTGCGAAGACAGCAATTCTTAATTCGATAGGCGCAGAGCGGCACCGCTTCAAGCAAGGAGAAATCAAGGATGAGGTCAAATTCAAGACTTTAGGCGACTTCGAGTTTGACCCTGACAACTCCTCTTATGACGTTGTCAAATTCGTGGTGGAGAAAGATTCCATTAGCTTTCATCATGCCCTACACTATACATTATCTTGGTTGATAGAATGTGGACGCTCACTCCCTGCTTCAAATATCCGAACACTGATGAGCTTCACTGCTCAGGACCTCCATTCAAAGCCGAAATTGATGGGCCGGCCTCAGATTCCTCGGAAGGACTATGACCCTGAAGATTATCTCATGGCACTTTTTGACTTTCCTCTTCGAGTCTGCGCTTGGCTTGCACAAATAAAAGCCAACATGTGGGTCAGAAACGGCATCAGTTTGCGGCATCAGGCAAGCACGTATCGCGGCGTTGGACAAAGAGATGTCTCGCATCATCGGGACATTTTTCTTCTGCAAACAGCCATGGTTGTGTGCAATCCCAGCCGAGTGCTTGCTTCTATTATCGATCGGTTCGGCATGGACGGTTGGGTCAAGGGCTTGTTCGAGCTGAAATCCGAAGCTCAAGATGATGCTCAACATCTAGATATTGTGGAGGATATGATTCATCTACTCATCGTTCTCCTGAGTGACCGAACGTCCCTTATCGCCCTCGAAGGTGAGCCAAACTCTCGCATCCTAGCCATGCGAAGGGATATCACACATGTCTTGTGCTTCAAGCCATTGTCCTTCAACGAGATATGCAATAAATTACCCGAAAAATATCAAGAGCAGGAGGATTTCCATCGTGTGCTTGACGAAATGGCAACGTTCAAGCCTCCGGAGGGCGTCTCTGATGTCGGCACTTTTGAGCTTCGACCAGAGTTCATTGAAGAAATCGACCCTTACATTGCACACTACAACAAGAATCAACGTGAGGAGTCTGAAATGGCTTATCGGAAGAAAATGGCCAAGAAAACCGGGAAGACTGTCGAGGAGATAGTTTATGAACCCAAACATCGTGCCATTCCATCGGGCCTCTTCGAAAATTTGGGACAATTCACTGGGACTGGGATGTTCTCGCAAATCATCTACTATTCACTGTTGTATCCTCTCGTTGCCCCGAAGTTTACGCCATCAGTGCCATTCACCCGTCTGGAGACTTTCCTGCAGGTGGTTTTGCATCTAATTCTGATCGCTATTCTGGAGGATAAGAGCAATGAGGCGGATCCAGCTGACGGCCCGCCCAGCTCGTTTGTCCAAATTGCCCTTACAACACTTGCTCGAAGCAACTTCATGCCGGAAGCCAGCAATTCCCGGACCATTGTTTCGCTCTTGAACATGATGGCGACCAAGGACGAATTTAAGTCAGTTCACCCCAAAATTGCCCTCGTATTGAGACGTCTCAAGCAGAAGCGGCCCCAGGCATTCGAGTCTTCGTTTGTTCATCTTGGAATCACGGTTGATCGGGTTGACACCGCTTCTCCTGCCAACACATCAGCAGAAGAAGAGCGGGAAAGAAGAAAAAAGGCTGCTTTGAGCCGCCAGGCTAAAGTCATGGCGCAATTTCAGCAACAACAAAAGAGCTTCCTTGAAACACAAGGCGGCATAGATTGGGGATCCGACCTGGACGAAGACGATGAGGAGATGGATCAATCCGAGGATCGAAAACATAACTGGAAGTACCCTACCGGAACATGCATTTTGTGCCAGGAAGAAGCAGACGATCGAAGACTCTATGGCACATTTGCACTTCTCAACGAGAGTCGTTTACTACGGCAAACTGACTTCCAAGATCCTGACCTTGTCAGAGAGGCCTCTCAGACACCATGCAGCCTTGACAGATCTGCAGAAGATATTCGACCATTTGGTATTGCTCACGAGAATCGGAAAATGGTAGAGAAGTTGAACGCCAACGGCGAGACATTCCTGGCTGAAAGACAGATTATTGGCAAGGGATACAAGGCCAATCTCTCACGATCGGGCCCAGTCGCAAGCAGCTGCGGTCATATGATGCACTATCGCTGCTTTGAGCTGTATTACGAGGCAACAATTCGTCGTCACACACACCAAATCGCACGACACCATCCCGAAGATACGCGGCGCAACGAGTTCGTCTGCCCTCTGTGTAAGGCCCTAGGCAATGCATTTCTCCCAATTGTCTGGAAAGACTTGGAAGAATCATACCCCGGCTATCTTCAGCCGCAGAGTCCATTTGAAGAATTTTTAGAAAAGCAAATGGGATCGGCATATTGGCTTGGTGGAAGCAAGGCGCGCGAAGTTGACGAGCCAGGTCTACCTGCTATCTTCACTCCGAGCGTGCCAGGCAGCCTTTTGGAAACATTGACAAACCCGCCACCAAGTAGTGATGCAACATGGGGAAGAGATGATGCGAATGCCCAGTCGTCCGTTCTCGGTACTCCTGCAAGTTCTTCTTTCTCGAACGCGGGTACTCCGGAACGCAGCAACTCACAGACACCACCTGCAACTAACAGTCAGATTGTCGGAGACTTGCTGTCAGCCTACCGACGGCTCAGAGACACGCTGCGGGTGAATGGGCTGCAGACCAAACACCTCATTGATGCTAAACTCAATAGTGGCGATGACCTTGCCTCAAGCGACACGCTGGTTCAGGTGGTCGGCTTCACCATCTCGTCTGTAGAGATCCAGCAACGAGGCATCGAAGCCTCGCCTGGCATGACATTGCTGGACAAGATTCCCGATCAAGTCCTGGTGCACCTTCGTGTTCTCTCTGAAACCGTTTCTTCCTACATCTCCGTCGGCGCCCGCCATTCTGATTCAGAGAACCGTATCGAGACCGAGTTCCGCAAAGACAGCGAGAGGCAGCATTGTCAGCTGTTCATGTCGCGCTATTTCGGAGCCGGGACGCCCTATACAAGAAGGCCATTGGATGTTTATCCGCCTCTTTTGAGCCTCGATGCATTTACGTTCATGGTCGAATGCGCCTATGGCCTGGTGCCCGCGCACAAGGTGGAAATCTCCCACATGCTCAGGCTTTGTTACCTTGCAGAGGTTGTTAAAGTTGTGTATCACATGGGGCGAAACATGCCGGTCGCTATGTGGGTAGGTGGCCTAGCTAGCAGACAAACTCAGGATCCAGCCATGAACAACTTTGCCCACTTTGCCCTGGCTGTCACTCAGACTGCCATGGAATTCGAGGCCGCCAACATGACCGAGCCAAACCCTGAGGAGGCCGAGAACAAAGGCTTCCAGCAGCCTGGGGTTGACACATTGGAAGGCTGGTATACTTTTGTGAAGAAGTATGCACTGACCTTTCTGCGAAAATGCGTGGTCTTCTTGTATGTCAAATATGGAGTCGATTTCAACAGTCATGTCTCTGCAAGCCAAGATGCCGAAGCGGACGAGCTCGACAGATTGACGGAAGCACTCCGAGTACCAATATTTGATGGGATATGCGCGGCAATGACGGATACCGCAGCTGCTTGTGGCTGGCCAGCGACTACTCATGCCTTGGTCACGGGATGGATCAAGCATCAAGTTATGTGGCCCCGAGGGTATGGTGATATGAGCCGCTCGTCACTGGTCAGCCATCCAGGCATTTTTGAGCTCGTCGGTCTCCCTAAAACATATGATACCCTGATAGAGGAGGCGACAAGACGAAGATGCCCGACCACAGGTAAAGATCTCACAGATCCTGTCATTTGTCTGTTCTGCGGCGACATCATGTGCAGCCAGAGTACCTGCTGTCAAAAGCCCGAGACCACTAGCAGGGACACAACGAGGATCGGCGGCGCACAGCAACACATGCGCAAGTAAGTACTTTGAACAATATTCTTAGGACAAAGCAAAGTCTTGATGTCCTCTGTCGTGGGCGAGAGATGAAAAGGTTGCTGACCAAAATCTGCAGGTGTCAACAAAATATCGGCGTCTTTCTGAACATTCGGAAATGCTCAACTGTCTACCTTTTCCGTCAGTCTGGGTCATTCGCGCCGGCGCCTTATACCGATAAGTACGGCGAGACCGATCCTCAGCTGCGCCATGGGAGACAGCTGTTCCTAAATCAAAAGCGATATGACCTCATGGTGCGAAATACGGTGCTGAACCATGGTGTACCGAGCGTGATCAGTCGTAGGCTAGAAGCAGAGATCAACAACGGGGGTTGGGATACTTTGTAAAACAAGAAAAGCAAAAGTACAAGATGGCATCCATAGACGACTAAATTCTGGAAAAAGGAGTCAGGAGTTTACGAAATGGCCTTTTTTTATATCTCTGTCTATTCTATTAGTCCGTTCTCATCAAGGAGCATGGCTGTGATGGTATATAGATTATGACTGATGCCTAGAGTGAATACAAACATATTCAGCGTACATTTCTTTGACAAAAAAAAAGGAAGAAAAGAAAAGAAAATGGCAGATTGCACATTGTGCAAGAGGCAAACGTGGTTGCACAGTGTATACAGTTTGTATACTGTGTGCGGCAGATGAGGCTGGTTCGCGGAGGCCAATCAGACGCAGAGGCGACCAGGCGCGTCCCAACCGTGCCGGGCGTCTTGCGACTTGTCAAGTCAAGGGCAAAGAGCCAACAGCCATGCTCTGTGTCCAGTTCAGCATTCATCATCACTCGAAAGTGTAATTTGTTCCCAGTACTACTCTGTCCCACGCAGCAGCATTTTCCGTCTCGGAGTTTCGAAATTGTGCAGACCATCGCGAGCACGGCTCCCATCGGACCATGGGGCGAAGGTCTAGTCGCGCCGCTGCTAGGAAGGCATCCGCGGCCCTGGGTATGGACCTCTCTTTCCTTTTCTTCCCTTTGTCATGCGTCTTGCGCCAAATCCGCGCCCTGGCCACATCACCACCTTGAGCTTGCAGCAGCCGTGCCGCAGAATCTGGCAGCCTCTGCTGGACGTATCTATGACTTTTAGCATTTAATTCCCTTTTTTTCCCTGTGGTACTTTGCATTGGCAACTCGTCTTGTCACCCATTACCTGAGATTTCCCACGACGTTGGCCGCAACATGGCACCGAGAACGAGAATTCGATTGAGGCTGACCCGTAGCTCAAACAATACAGAGAGCACCCCGAAAGGTTTTGCCGATGTCGAGGACGAACCTATGCCCGACGCTGGGGCTGGAGACGAGGGCTCTGAACACGAAGAACCGCCCGCTCAAGAAGACGATGACGAGCAGGACGAGACAAAAATAGAAGATGAGGACAACGAGGACAACGAAGAAGGAGAGGATGCCGCAAAGGATGAGGAGTCTGCAAAAGAACCTAGTCCACCACCACAACCTGTTATTCGAAGGAAGCGGCTGGGTCGTCCACCTAAGAACAAGCCCCCAGACTGGGACCCCATGATCACAGTGACGGAGGATACTCCTCGACGACGCGGGCGAGGCGGATGGAGAGGTCATGGTGGACGCAAGGGCGGGCCTGCCGCACCCAAGGCCGAACAAGTCATCGATGCCGAAGGTACGATTGCCGAGATTGTCGACGATGAGTGTGTCCTCCCAGAGGATCCTGAAGGTCAAACGAAGGTCGACAAGTTGGGCAATCTTGAGGGCAGTCGCGAATACCGCTGTCGAACATTCACTGTGCTGGGACGAGGAAACAGGCTGTACATGTTGTCTACAGAGCCTGCGCGTTGTGTAGGTTTCAGAGACAGCTACTTGTTCTTCACAAAACATCGCAAGCTACACAAGATCATTGTGGACGACGACGAAAAGCGAGACATGATTGAGCGCGAGATTATCCCACACTCATACAAGGGCCGATCAATAGGAGTCGTGACGGCCCGATCAGTCTTTCGAGAGTTTGGTGCGAGAATTGTTGTTGGCGGAAAGCGCATTATTGATGACTTCAATGTCACTCAACTTCGCGAGGAGGGTGCGGTAGAGGGCCAACTTGCGGACCCTGACGACCACTTTATCCCCGGTCAGCCATACAACAAGAACCAGTATGTCGCCTGGCACGGTGCTAGTGCTGTATATCACACGAATGTCCCGACTGTGCCAGTGCCCAACGGGAAGCTAGAGTACAAGAAGCGCAAGGTCAATGTCAATGATACCAACTGGATGCTGGAACATGCTCGAGAAGCGAGGTATGGATCACAGGGCTTGATTTGTCGCCTCAGCGTTATGTGGTTACTAACTTGGACCCGTAGTATATTCAATGCCGGCATCAACGCCATCCGGAAGTTCAATAACGCCGGCGTCTACGACGTCCACACCAACGTCATGCAGTATCCCGCCATAATGCAGCCCACGCGCGTGCGCATCGAGCAGATAGCTTCCAACGACGAGAAGTCCTATAAAGCAAGCAACAAGTTCCCTAGTGTGCCATTGAAAATGGCCAGGAATTTCCTGGTGATGGACACGTACTGCGAGAATGCGCCCAGCAACGAAGCATCACTGCCATGCAGCAAGGAGACACCGGCGGACTTTGTCGCTTCATTCAACGGGCTAGAAGCTGTTTCGGATGACATCAAAGATCTCCTTCCTCCCGAGTGCCGAAAAGCGTTCGACAAGGCACTAGAGGCCAAAGACGAGTTCCGCTCAAGGTGGGGCACGGAGAAGGAAACGATGTCGCGACGTGATCCAGTGATTGACAAGGCTATTGTACCGTATAGCATGTCATAAAAGGCTGGTGGTCGCTGTTGCTGCGTGATTGAAGCTGGTACGAGATCCCATGTATTTGTAAGGAATCGGAACAAGTATGGTTGTGTGGCCCAAGGGAACTTGTTAGACCTGAAAGAAACGGCGTTTGGCGTGAGCTAGCAAATATAGGCAGATGTTATAAGGAGAATATTGTTTTCTTCATTTAAGAGTTAGTTGTCCGGCTGCTAAGTCCACACGGGAATCACACTGGAGCAACTCCGAATAATGTACGGCTGACTCCCCGCTGCAGTATATCATGGATGTTGTACAGTATGTACTGGTATTACAAGTCCTCTTGTCACCCAGAGGCTGCCTGATTATTATTCCTCGTTAATATACAGTAACAAATCGCTTGACAAACACTCCAACTCCTCTACTCGGGAAACTCTCTCCCCAAGTCCACATAATCATCCGGGTCCATAGCAAACGTAGCCAGCGCCTCATCATGGCCGATATCACAGTACAACAAGGCCGGCGAGGGAGGCGCCTCGCTCTCAGACGAAGTATCGCTCGTCGCCGCCACAGAAGCTCTCTTCATCTTCCTCTTTGCGGGACGAACATTCAGCGTATACAACGGCTCCTTGTGCGTGATATCATTCAGTTCGAATCTGGGCTCTTCCTCATCACCATACAGCAAGCCCATCTCGTAGAGACGATGCTCGCTTATCTCTGGCGCAGCCATGGAATGCGGGATGCATCGAACGCCGAACTGGGAGGGCCACTTCTTCTCGCCAGGGAAGGGAACATTAGAGCGGGCGAGAGCGACGGATTCGTCTGGATCAGAGACTTGAGGCTTGGTCCGGGTATCGTGGAAGACTTGGAACCGAGGGGAGTGGTGCTTTGCTAGTCGGGAGACCACGTAGCGGTGTTGATGGGGGCGAAGGGTCTCCTTCGGGACGTATGCTGATTCTGACCAGGACCATTCGCTCATTTTGTCGAGCTTGATGTGAGCCCAGTCATAGGACTTTTCGTGTCGGTGGTGGATTGGGAAGTAGCGCTCGTTGGGGAGCGCCATGGTGATATATCCGGTAGATGAGGGTTGTATACAGAAGCTATAGTGGTGTTTAAGGGAGATAAGGGGAGCAAGCCTGAGTTATCAGTGCTCACGGTTTGATGGTGGTTATTTTCAGGAACACGGTGTTAATTGAATTGATGAGAACCCGTGTGATGCGTTTTATGGTTCAGCATGTATGGACAAGATGGTATATCACACAGAGGTGCATGGCGTCAACCGGGGGGGAAGGGGACAACCTTTATGGCCCGTCCGCTCTACAGACTATCCAACACGCGTTTTGCCTATCAGCAGGGACTAAACAATCCGGGGAATGAATCACGAGCTACGGATGTGTTTGTTGACGGTGTGGTTTGGTCGGAGGGATCCGCGATAAGATAGTTCAGCCACTATCTTGCGGGCGTTGGATGTGTGTAAGTCGGTGCATCTGTGAGCCTTGGCTGAGTCACTCGGCCGAGGTGGTCATTGGTGCTGGGTGGTCAACAACGCTGGCTGGTTGGTGAGTGGTGAGTGGTGACGCATGTGGGTTGAGTGATAATAAAGGCAGTGCTGTTTATGTTACAATACTGAAGCGAGGAACAATCAGTGAGTATGGGACTGCACAATAGAAGCGACTAGACATGACAATGTATGATTCAACGCTTCAACACGCCTGTAAAGATGTTGTCCGTCTCTTGTTGATGCTTGCTTTGGCTGGTGTTGCAGGCTGGAGCATGTGCAGTCATCGTCCACCTTCCACGGCTGTCAGCCGTTCGCGTCACAAACATCAAAGAGCCAAGAGCAGGAATCAGGATCGACTGCGCGCAACAGTTGACATGTCGTCATCGGGAGGACTCAGGTTCTTGGAACGGCGCCCTTTGACTTGCAGGAACATCGGGAGGGATCTGACTCAGCTTCCTCATCTCTCCATGAGCCTCCTGCTCCGTCGAGTCATCATGTGCGTATTACAACGTCCTAACACGAGTGCGGGTTCAGCCCGGTGCACCGAAATAACCAAGGTAAGCGTTCGGCAGGAAGTCATCGTGTTTGACACGGCCATCGACGCTGCTGGAATCGGTAGCATCGGAAAGACACAAGCTTCGTTAGCCTCGTTGCTGGCTGTGCACAATCCAAGTCTCGATGCGCCTTGCGAAACAGGAGACTTGGACGCACTGACCGCAGGGGACGATAGGAGACAGCAGGACACTGAGGATCCGACCTGGTCGACGGTTGGGGTTGGATCGGATCGCTCAGATTGGGTCCATGCGAAACGCGTCTAGGCGCCGCCAACGTCAGGAGAGCGTGTTTAAAAATACTCAGCTTGCTTGCCACTGGTCGTTGATCGTCCAAGTGATAGTACGAGGGAAATGTATAGCAGACACTCGGGATCTGCTGCTGTTCCCATCCGTGTAGTAACAATATCTGCGTAGAATGGCCGATGCACCTTCCACATGCCTGGCGGTTGATCCTGCCAGGTTTGTACTCGTGCCGCCCACCCAATCTCATCCAGACGGCAGACCTCGGACACCAGACCTTCAACACCACCTTGGTCTCCCGTTGCCGTACATTAGATCGCCTGTTTCTCCAACAATCGCAGGCCTTCATAGTTGAGGCGAACTCATGCCCTGTGCAAGAGGCATGTATCCGCAGTTACTCACGACGAACACTCTGATTCAGGTCTCTAGCAGCACATCACCTTGCTTTGCAACTTGGCGTGGTCCCTCATCCCTCGTCTCACCTCCTCTTACACCTTGAGTTTTGAAACCCCAACCCCTACGACCGTTTGCCTTGCCCTCTCGCCAGCCTCGAAACAACTCCCAGTGCCGCTCTACCGAGAAAGCCACAGCCTGGCGATCTGTGTCGATTTGCATCAGCACGGCAAGAGTCCTTCCCGCTTTTGCACAAACTCAGAATGCCACAAATGAAACGGGAGAATTCGACCCATTTCCCATTGCGTAGACTCCGACCTACCGCAGTCCTAGATCGACCATGATGGTCGTTTTTATGGCATCACTACCAAGGTTTATTGTGGCCAATCGCCAGAATTCCCTTTTCAATGAGCACTATGAGATGTTTCAGAACCTGTGGAACGCTAAAAGCAAGTCTGGATAGCCTCACACAGCTGCGGCCGACTAATAATACTGGGCTGCAGACAGGCCTCGCCTAAAAGCACTGTGAGGTGGGACCTAAGGGACTCGTCTCAGAATGCATCCCCTTGATTGTAAGAAATCCATCCCAACATCGTGACCATGAAGTATGATGGTTCAGCTACCATGGAACACGAGAGGCGCAGCGCGAATGGATATAACCACATGAAGCACCCACCGAGCCTTCACGCAGCATGACCTTGTTCCTCTCTTCTCTCTGTTCTGTTTCTCCATCCACTCTGTTTCGTTCGTCAGGCTAGTCCTTATTATTTAATTCAATTTCTTTGTTTCGCTGTATAAGTTCAACTGCTGTGCAGATATCCTGTCTTTATCCTCAGTTCATTTGGAATTCAGCACAGAAGATCCACAAAGTATCAAAATGAAGTCTGTCGCCGTCACTCTCATTCTGGCTGCTGTGGTCTCTGTTTCCGCAGCTCCCACTGGCACACCCAGCCGACGTGGTACGTTGAGAAATTGACTCGAACACTTGCTCTTCTCGGGCCTGATTTGTAGTCGGATGAACTAATGTTTATCGCAGATCTCGCAGGTGGTGTTGCCGATGCCTTTCAGGGCGCCGTCGGCGTGGCTGGTACCATAGCCGGAGACGCTGTCAACACGCCATTGGATGCTGCGGGCAAGCTCCTGGGTGCTCGAGCTACCGACAACAAGGCTGTCTCGGCTGTCCAGGATGACGATGAAGAAGAGGAAGACGAAGTTGCCAAGCGAGCCGTTGAGGATGATGATGAGGAAGAGGAGGAGGATACTCCTGCCAAACGGGCCGTCCAAGACGACGATGAAGAGGAAGAGGATGATACTCCCGCCAAAAGAGCTGTTCAAGATGACGAGGAGGAGGAGGAGGATACTCCTGCTAAGCGTGCGGTTCAAGACGATGACGAGGAAGAAGAGGAAGATATCGTCGCCAAGCGAGCTGTCCAGGAAGATGATGACGAGGAAGAAGAGGATGTTGCTAAGCGAGCCACCCCGGAAGAGGAGGAGGATGAGGATGAGGAAGACATTGCCAAGCGTGCCGCTGAGGATGATGAAGAAGAGGAGGAAGAGAATACCCCTGCTAAGCGTGCTGTGGAAGATGACGACGAGGAAGAGGAGGAAATCACCAAGCGTGCGGTTCAAGATGACGAGGAAGAGCCCAAGGTCGTCCGTCGTGCTCCTGCTGAGGAAGAATGCGCTGTTGAGGACGATTAAACGGCTACATGTCGAGTCTAAAATTTCATATTATGAAGGATGAGATCCTGTTCAATGGGCGCACCCGCCGGCTTCTGTGAACACCGCAGGGCCAAATTCTCATGTATTTGCAATAATGTCAATTACTTTGGAAATTAAATTCCTATGTTTCATTTCATTGTCCGTTCTCCGTTTTCATGGGCGCTACCGCGTTATAGATACGCTACGGAAAAGTAATGTCAAAGTAACTATTTCGCCTGCTCCAGTCCAAGTATGAACCTTCTTTAATCTTGAAAATCGAATCCCTTACTACATAGCTTCGGTGTGTCTCGAACGCTTCTTCACGATTTTAGAACCAGGAAATCACCGCAGTGGCTTCCCCCCTCTCCTAATGGAGTGGACGAACCCGACTTACAGCCCAAGCATCCACTTCTGGCACAATCACAACCACTCCCACCCAGCTTCCCATGCACATGCAGCATGCAGCATGCAGGTCGAGGTCATGCCTCACTGTTCTTTTCTACTTGGTGTCTGTAGTCCACCCCCGCTTAGCGCAGCCCATGTGGCGGTACGGAGAGCGGTTGCATCGCAGGATGAGGAGCCATTTTGTCTCTGGGATCCTTGTCTCACTTCTTTCTCCGGCGGGGAATGCCGCATCGGAGGGGAGAAAGAAAAACCTGTTGTGTCCGATACAGGGCATGTTCTACTGTCTGGGGCGAACTACAGCTGCGCCTATGTACATTGCCTACCTGAGCACCTGGGGACTTGACGAAGCGTAGATGTACATGTCGTGGGTTTTCCGTCTTTGGAGTCGTGAAGTGGTGCTGGGGTATTCAATACGGATCCCCGCACTTTACCAGGAAGATGGCGCCGACACAACGACGGACATCTCGCAGCAGGCAGGTCAAGCGCAAATGCTTCTACCAGACTGCTTCCGACCCTAATCTCGGAGACTGTACCAGTTGTTGATGGCCAGGCTACAAGGCGAGTCGAGCGCTGAGAATGCCTTCTGCGTGAATATCGTAATCTGTGCCGCCAAGCCAAAACTCAGGGTATCACGGATGTTATAGCAACAAAGCTATCGTACACTCGCTCAACTGGATCGGACGGTGCGATATCGCCGCGCCATCAGAGTGCGCCATTCGGCGCGTAAAGCCGCAAAAACCCTTATCATTGGAGAGGAGTCAACGGATTTGTCGTTGGTGTAGCATGACCGCCCGGGCCCTTTGGACATGTCAGAACCGGAGGCAGCATTACCCCGTCTACTCGAAGGCTACTCAGGCACCACCAAGTTGATGGAAGTATTAGCGTGCATACTGTATGACTATCAACTGAACAAGAAGGGTGCGGTTGTGAACAGGGTGATGAATAGCCGGGTTTACGGCTGAAGGCAAGAGGAATGTATTTCCCATGTACCTGCATCACGAGTTTGAACGGGCAGTTATGTCTCGCCTGTTCGGAATCAGGCACCCTTTTCTGACTGATTCTCTTGGAGACGCATTGGGTGACGAACTCTGTGACGCCGTGCGTGCCAGTGGTTGTGCAATAGTTGCTCGCCACCAAGTCGGCCTACTTAGTCAACGACAGACTTGTTTGTAGATGCCTACTGAGTACTGCACTGTACAGTATCATCTCGCCACTGCAAATAATGTCACCATGAGCATTGGCGACGTGATGGGTCAAGTTTCGACGATCGAGTTGCAGGGACAGGCAGCAGGATGATCCTCCTCAGCAATGTACTGCTCGACGAAACTCCGAGACGTGCTCAATGCCACTATTTGCGGATGCCGAACAGGTTTTTGTTCATTCACTTCAGAATGGCAGCCAGCCGTTCTCGACGCAGCCTGCATACGATATGCATGGCAACAGTGGTCAGATGAACGAACGTTGGGTATGTTCGGGAATGCGTGGCAGTTGCCGTCCCTTCCTGCTTTACCTTCCTACTCTGGTAGGCACATGGCTAGACGTGGTAATAAGTCAAATGGTGTCGAGGTTCAGCAGAGATGAGTCCCTTCGTGACTGCTCCTTCTGTGAGTCACGGCATTCCCCGCGTTCTGAAGACGGGAACTGATATCTCGACCTGGCGAGGCGGTAAGCCCTCTGGCGATGTCTGTCTGCCTGGCTGTAGAGACAACGCATTTCGAGGCGGGTCGCTGGGACTTCAACTGATGTAGGAGCGTTATCACAGCACATGGCGCGTACTTCAGGATGCGGGCCGCAAGATGGCTCCCATCACTCATTGACTCGGTGCTGAAGAACGTTTCCGCCTCAGCATTGAAGGCGAATGTGCAACATGACGCAGGCCGTAATATTCTGAGCACAAAGTCCCTGGTCAAAGCCAGGAGCCAATCAAAACACGACCCTCGTTATTGACTCGGGTGTGGCATCCCTGGCACAGTCAGCTTCGCTATCCCGGAGAAGACGCCGTGGGCAGCAAGCGCCCTACTTCCTCACTTCTCAGAACCTAGGCGACGAAACAAGGCTGTAGAAGAACGTCGAGAGGTTGACAAAGTAATGTTCAAACCGCTTTCCAGCGCGAAAAAAAAAACCCCCCAACGAACGTGTATGTCATATCGTGCAATTCGGTAACCGGTTCAATAGGAGTGGTATGTCACAGTTCTCTCTTCAGAGAGAAACCTCGCGTGCCGATGGGCTACCCTGTAACTACAGACCGTATGTCGGACGAAGAGCAGTCCAATGTGAGGCTGCGAAGAGCAACAATACGGAGCAGCTGACTGGTCGCTGCATCCTCGGCAATGATCCAGGGTGCCAGGTAACCACAATGTAGCTCGACCACGAGTTGCTCTCCGAGGATTACTATGTCCACTTGTTGCCCTTTGTCGACAAATGCGGTGAGCCTAGCCACGTGCTCTGCTCCCAAAGGCCGTAACCTAAAGAAGGATATGCAGAACATGGCGCATGGGGTCGCTCAGGAGCATTGCGCAGTAGCGCCTCTCTCTCTCCAAGTCTTCCCAATCATGACGCTTCTCCTTCGACAGCCTCCCTCGTCGTCTGGCGGTCTGGCCACTAGCCTCATGGCCACAGCGGTGATCCACTCCCAACGGAAAAAGAGAAAACCTCGTCTTCGAGCCGCGGCGTCATTCTGGGCGGAGCGTCGAGTAATACACGAGGATTACATTGACTGCTCAGCGCTGGACCAGGCTTCTTTCTTACCCACACACACACCCACACCACTAAGAACCAAACCGCGCGAGACCCTGAAATTGGTAGATGTGTGATCCTGGCACTCAACGGGGACCAAGGGAAAAGGGACCACGATCTTCGCCTCGAGTGGATCAACCCGAATTTTCCTCACCTGCTTATTTACACGGGCAAGCGCACTTAGCACGTACTGCAATACGAACGAGGTGCCAGAAGTCTTCATGAGCGCCGGACCGAGTAAGAGCTGTCGTGAATTATCGCTTGCAGACGACATCTGCTTCGGCTGATCGATACACTCACTCTGTGTGGTTTCTGCGAGGCTGGCCAGAAGGACAGCCCAAACAAGAAGGACGACACAAGACAAGCGACATCGCGTTATGTATTTTCCCCCAGACACGTCCTGCGTTGTTTTTCTTTCGGAGACAGAAACCCAATTTGCCGACCAAGACCACTCCATGTTATTACCATGAGGGCGCTCATTTCCCGTCGTAGTGAACCTAGCGTTGCCGCAGCCGATGTGGATTTATGGCTTGCCAACATCGCATAGCTGATTGGGCCAATGTCCAAGGGAAACACTGGCCCCGACGATGGATGCACAATGTGTGGAAGCCGTCGTTGTTGCGTGTTGCCACCTTGAATTAACATCTGTACTTCTGCAGTACAGACATTGACTCCTGGAGAGGGCGAGGACGCGAAAAATCCTGCTTTCCCCAGACGTTCTTGCCAAACGATGTACTCTCCGATTTGCTAACATGGCTCTGGCTACCTATCTAGGTACCTTCGTAGGTAGGTTGCTGGCTGACGTGACTGCCATCAAGCATGTACCTGTGCCAGACAATCGTGATAATGCTCATACTAGGACATGGGACATCAGGCTGTCAGGAGCATCTGCTGTTCCTGACGCGTGTCGGGGATTCATGTTAATTGGCACCTGGGCGCCCCAAAATTCGCTGGGGAAATAGGGCAGCCGACATTATGACCCCGGATCAAGATTGAGATTTGGTCCCGCTACATTGTTATTGTTCATTCGATGGTCTAAATAACAAAGGACGTAGGAGTATTTTTAAGCTTGTGATTCGTTTCAACATATTGAGCCCGGCTTGCTGCTGGAACGACAGGGTGTATAGCACCCAAAAGTCAACACTGATGAGGATCGAAGCGCCATTGCGACACGTAAAAACCAAACGACCCTCACAGAAGCGTGGTACAAATTTCGTGACTTTGCATAATAGTACCAGGTATCTTGCATCGACGTGTCGCTGTCGGATTTCGATTCTAAGGCTATTGCGACGAAAGTCCCCCTTTCTACCTTCTGTGGGCATCGACCATACCTATTTCTTGGAGACAAGTATGGGTTTGAGAGCGCGGTTACGAGTATCATAGCTCTCCGGTGCATTTAATCATAGCCATACTTCGTCATGAGAGCGCGACTAGTGACCCCAAATTACTGCCAAGAGGTGCTTTGCCACGTCAATCAATCATGATGGTCGATCTGAAAGCACTAGTCACTTGAGCTGCATCTCGTTGAATTCCTCATCAGGTGCTATCCGCGTCAAGTGTAATAAATTTCGGTTTAATGAGGAATGAAGGATATTTGGCTGGTCCCGTTGTGGCAATTCTTTGATTGGTACAAGATGTGCGTTAGTGGGCTTCGGGCCTGTCGTCATGGTCCAGCCGTGAATGACCACGAGAATAGTGTCTTGTATTGACGTAGCCGGGACCCGGTTGTTCGCGGTGGAAAGGAACAGAGCATGTCTTCTGGACAATGAATGGAAAGAAAATCCTCCACTAACGAGTTGGTGGCTTTAATACAGTACTTCGGTACTGTACAAAGCATCACACGGTACCAGCCATGAGTGCCATGTATATTTCATCTCGAGACTAATGATTACGGGCAAGCAGAGGTAGTGAAGCTGCCTGCATTCCTACCGGCAAACCTGGTTTGTTTCATGGTAGTGTCTGACGTCTTGACGGCCTTTGAGGATGTCGTTCATAGCTATGATGATGGTCCAAAATGATCAGCATGAGTCGAGGTATTTTTTTTTTCGGCTATCGTCTTCATTGATCATCTCTGTGGAGATGTGAGAGGTCTTTTTAGGGAAAAGGAAACCCCCCCCCCAAAAAAAGAAAAAAGAGGGTACGCAAAGATCGTGAACCTGATACCCTGAGCCATCCACGGTTCCCACTAATTCATCGGTCGATGATTGACTCGGGGTCGGAGTGCTCGTTCTCGAACGACGCAGTGGCCGGAGCAGGGAAGCAAGTAGAGAGTCATCGTCCAGGCCCGCATGGAGTCTCTCAGCCCTCATGGTGCCGGCTTGGATGGCCCACTGACCATTGTGCATAAAAATGATACTGTGGCCCTCTTGGGTCCGTACAGAGTATTCCGAGCGGGTTTGGTGCTTTCTCAAACATTGGTTGTTCAAGACACGCTTGAGTACCACCTATTCCCAGTTAT
>AFRD01000404.1:0-32358 GCA_000222875.2 Periglandula ipomoeae IasaF13
CTCCCTCTTCTTCTTCGTCTCCATCGTCCTCATCATGCTCATCGCCATCAGATCCAAATGTACCGAGAAGATTAGGAAATAGGAGACCAGGGGGTACGTCATCATCGTATCCCTCGGGAACATCGCTCAGACCGCTCTCATCGTCGGCCGAGTCATGTATACTACCAGCGTGTTCTTCGTTCTTCTCTTCCATCTGAGTGTCGTCTTCCACGGCCTCCTCGTCAGAGGCTTCTCGCATTTCCTCATCAAAGTCCTCCCCTGCTTCCCGTCGGACCTGGGCGTCTGGACCGTCGTCTTCCTCCTCGCTGCCATTGCGGCTGCCACGAGGAGCAGGAGTTTGACTGCCACGTTTCGTACTCGACATGCTTCCAACTCGACTCTTAGTGCCAGGTTTCGGCGCTTCCAATGCTCGCACAACTGCTTGCTCGGCTTTGCGCAGAATTTCAGGTCTTCGTACGCCCGCAAGTCTTTTGATACGAGGTATGCCTTCTGTCTTGTCAGTTTCCATGGGCGTAGCAGTTCCTGCAGCGCTGTCACCTCCACTGGGTGGGTTTAGGAGCCTGCTGAAGGACTTTGGTGCTTTTGACTCGGCCTGTGCTACAGCCTCCAATTGCGCTGCCACTTCCTTGGCATGGTTGCGCTCCTCGATGATTTTGCCTGGTTCCAAACCTGGCAGTGTCCCAGCCACTTCTTTATAAATGGTCGTGTAGCAGTCATTAATAAGATCATCGATAGGCGCCACTTTCATCAGATTGCCATTCAGCTTCTTGACCTCGATAGCTTCCTTCATGCACTCGAAGGCGGAATTTGGCGGTCCGTCACCGCCTGCCCACTCTGTGATGCGTTCGCTCATGATCTCAAATTCCTCATTTGACATGTTCTTAAACGCCTCGTTTGTGGTCACTGGCATTTTATAGGCTGCCCGCAGCAGTTTCACATACGCCGTACAACTGTATTGCCACAGGTCATGGAAGTGATAGAAATCTGCCCCTTTCTTGCGCAGTCGTCGTAGAAGTAGCTCGAGGTCTGTTCGATTCGACATGATCAGCAAAAGCTTCGTCATGAAGCGGATGTATTGTTCGGTAAAGACGTGATGTCGGCCGGGGCGCTCAGCATCACACTTCCACACATTCATTACCATTGTTTTGGTGAACATGTTTTCCTTTAGAATGGCGAATGCGGCCCTGGCCTCAACCACGCCATCGCTACCGTTGCCAATATTGCTTTCGTCGAATAGAATTTTGGCGTGGCGCATAACGATCCTGTGCTGCCAGTTAGACTTGTCATTCTCCCGCAGTCTGACCAGGTTGCGAATGATGTATTCTTCCCAATCCTCAGGCTCCGTGAAAGACGAAAAGTGGTCGTTAGGATTCACGACAACCCCAAACGGCTGCTCTGCTAGCAAGGATGCAGCATCAGCCGCAGGAATGTCGCCTCGAAGAACCAGCTTATGCAGAACAGAAACCAGCTTGTAATGTGGCTCTAGGATGGGATCGCTATTCTTAGACTTTCTAGCAGCATAAGCCACCTCGATCGACTTCTTCAGTATATCTAGTAGAGTCTTCATCTTGATGGGGACCTTTTTGTCTGTCCTATCCAGACGATCTTCGGGAGTCTGATACATTTTCCAGTAGCATTTGGCCAGCATGTACGGATTTCTGTCAAAAATAGTCAGCGCTTGCCTTGAGTCGTTACTGAAATGCAACAAAAAAAAAGTCACTTACTTCCAGTTTCGGGGTTCTCTATTCATAGCCATACGGAACAATCGCGCTGCGAGTTTCCAAACCTTGTACTGAGACATTTGATCATGAAGAATGCGTTTGAATGTACCGGCGCCCATGTCCTCGATGAAGAATCGTTCCTGATCAGAATGTTGAAAAGGTTCCATCGCAAATGGCTCTCTGCTTGAAGAATAGAGTCTCATTCCAAATTTGTGATACAAATCATGGAGAGGATCTCCATCAGTTGCAGTGACTTGATCATCATGAGAGTGCGAGTGCGAGTGCGAGAGAGCCAGGGTGTAGCAGTGGATCGCATTTCGTTGGAACTTGACGAGCTCCGAGCGATCTTTGTTCATTTTATCCGCTGTCCATAGCACCGACTCATCAAGTTCGTAATCGAAACACTCCGCAAGTCGAAACCACGCGCCCCCTCTATCGGCTGTAAATTGGAGTTGCAGTCTCAAGAATGTAGCCCCAATGCGCAAATCATCTGTGGCTCCTGGAGTTTGACGCCGATTCAAATCTACTCCCTTGAATTTGGTCAAAGCTATCATGCCTAGTAAGAAGAACCAGCCATGCCGAGCGAACGCAGCTTCCGGAATGTTCACCGCGACGCAGTCAACTGAGACGTCGCCAGAAAGTGCTTGATAAAGGCGGAGCGGGTGGATTGGCCGCTTTAGCATCTCAGTGAAGTTGCGCAAGTTATGAATCATCTGAGCTGTCGATTTGGTCTGTCCAATGGTCTGCTGCATGTGCTCAATCGTCGTCTTCAAGTCGGATTTGAGAAGATCTTTCATCGTCATGCGGTTGGCAAGTATCATGATCTTTTCCACCAACTGCATGGCTTGCCGTTTTTCGAGCTTCTCATACGGACAGGCATGGTGTTGCACTTCCCAAACACCTACGCCAAGCTTGAGACCGTATAGATCGTAAAGAACCTGCTCTAAATGATCTTCCCAAGCTTCAATCTTCCTCAATCTGAGTAGCTCCATACGCATCACTTTGAGGAAAATCTTGTTGGAAGACTTGCAGAACTTGCGCATTCCTAACACACGGTGAATGGCAGCAAGGTAGCCGGCAATCTCATTCTCTGGTGCGAGGGATTCTTTCTGGGGCAAGGAAGTCTTGAATAGGGTAAAGAGAAGGCACCATGTGCGAACCTGAATGTCTCGTAGCTTGTTAATGAGTGCCATGAATGTGCTGTTACCAGTCGGCAAGGTCGATATGCCAAGACGCGATTCATCTTCACACAGCGAGGAGACGAACAAAAATGTGCATATCTTCGCAATGGCAGCAGCGCTCGATCTCAAATGTTCTTCGTCAATGATATCGAACGCCGTGTGGTCATTGAGGGCCATCGACAATGACTGGATGATCAATCCGTCAAGAGACTTCAAAGTTCGCATAAACAGGTGCTTGCGTGACTCGTCGGGTGTTTTGGTATAGTTCTCTCCCTCCATATCATTAACGACCATCTCAATGCTCTTCAGAAGGCAAGAAAACCGTTTTGTCGGATACCCAATGGCTTCATAGGCGTCCCCTAGCCGAGACCATAGGAAGAGACGAAGCTCGGTACTGCTATTAAGAAGAAACTTCCATAGGTCTTTCATACTTTGTGTCGCATTTTCAGAAATGGGCTTCTGACGCAGGGCTTCATCCTTCGGAGACGTAGTTTTGTCACTCTCCTCGTCTTTTTCCTCGTCGCTTTGACCCTCTTTCATAACACCATCATCCTCAGCCGTCATTTCATCATCGCCATGACGGTCAGAGTCGTCGTCCCCTTTCGAGCTATCCGATGCGTGCTCCCTTACAAATACAGACGTCGGGTTGAGAACAGGCTCTAACGTATCGATGACGGTCACGGGATCCAAAAGTTCATCCTGGAACAGGTCGAGGAAGAAGTCCATTGTAGTAAGCTTTGAAAGCTCTCGATCCGCTGCTGCCGTAGATACCAGAGGCATAACAGCATTGTTGGGTAGAATGATGGCCTCAATGTCTTCCCTGGCCAAGAAATCTCGCAGTGATGTCCACAAAAGCAGAATATGTTCACGAATGGGGTTCTCCATGAGGGACGAAGCCATGACAGCAGCCCACATGAAACGGATACAAAGAGGGTGGTTCTGAGGCAGATCTAGTAATTGAAGGTATGCCGACATTGTTTGGAGCCACCTATCCAGTCGATATTTGGTTTCCATCCTCGTTGCATAGTCCACCGCACTGCTCGGGTTCGTGATCCTTTCGTATACATCAATATGCAGCTCAAAAAGCATTGGTAGAAGTTCGCTTAGTTCTAGCAGCTTTTCTTTGGAAACACCGGGTGTCGAAAGCATGTCGGTGATGTCTTCGTAGAGGGCTGAATCAGTCCGGTTTATCATTTGCACGACGGCAACCTTCATGGTTTCAGACCACTTATACTTCGAATAGCTCTCGCTCATGGCTATGACCCAGGCGCAGGCAAGGTTAATGCCAGTTGCCCACTCGACATTGCCCACAGCATGCTTGGAAAACCGGTCGAGACCCTTTTCTTCATCAAAGGCTGGAATATCATCATTTTCTTGTGCACCAGATTTGGTATGCTCTAGAAAAGATGACAAGCCCAAAGTAGCCTGTTCATTCTTGTTCAACAGCACATTTGCCACTTCCTCGCTGAAATTCTGAACAGCGTTGCGCAAGTCTCGGGCACCATGATGGGTGAGTTTTGGTGGCCGATCGTTTGTAGAACAGGAGTCCAGAACTTTTTGCACATATCCGAGTGTTGAGACGTCTTGAATACCAATATCTTCCAGGATCGTTTTCGTTAGTTGGAAAAGATTGCGATCACATTCTTGATATGGTAGAATCTGAGCCGAGATTAGGTTGTCTAAATCGGTAGCTTCCTCGGTAAGTGTCGTTTCCGTGCGTCTTCGAACCCGCTTACTTCTTTTTTCTGCGGCATTTTCATCGTCAGCGCCAGCACCTTCCGGCAGACCAGCGGCCGACTGGGACCGTTTTCTTGCGGAAGCCGAAGCTGATCTCTCGGTTATGTCAGGATCTGCTTCAGGGGCAGGTTCTTTCGGTGTGGCTGTCGCTGGTGTGTCCTCTTTCACTTCCACCGGCTTGCCTCTAGTACTGGCTCTAGATCCATGTCTAGTGGATCGCCGAACAACCTGTGGCTCTTCCACTGTTTGCTTGACTTTTTCCTCCACCTTTGGCTGAGGCTGTGGCTCAGGCTCAATCAAAGTTTTACTGTCAAGAGGAGGGGTCGGTGCAGGCTCGGGCCCTGGCTCTGCTTGGGAAGTCATTTTGGTGTCTTCTTGGGCAGCATCTAAAATGGGTCGGCAGACTTGCAGGACTCCTTTGGTATCCTGCACGCACTTCATAAGCTCAATGCCCAAGCCTGACCATGTCTTGACGGGTTTTGAAGCAGATTCCCCCTCTTTGCCAGAGCGCTCGGCAGTCGTAATTTCTTCATTATTGTCTTCCGAACTCGTTGCAGTCTTTGGGATCGATGGTGGTGGTGTAAGGACAGCGGTGGGATCGGGGAGGAATGAAATGGGATCTAGTTGACGTTTCAACAAAGTAGGCATCTCCCTTTTCAACCAAGGAGTCATGACGGGGTGTGAAAGCGATATTTCGTCATCCAGGACTTGCAAATGCTCCTTCAATTGTTGGCCAGCGAAGCCTTCTGCGAGAGATGGAGGCATGACCTCTGCAACGGCTGGATCATCGTCAAGCTCTACTGCGGCCTCAAGGCAGTACCTCTTCACTCGACGAGAGTTGATGGCGGCAGCAAAACGGGCCGTTCTCCTCCATAGCTCAGGGTCTGATGGATCTTGATCCAGTGCGGCGGTCCAGTTGTTGAGCACCTTGTCGGCATCTTGGCTACCGTATTTCAAGCGTAGCTCCTTTTTCCACGTCGGGTCTGATTTGATTTTGTCCTTCAGCTTGTCCAGGAAAAATTGTCCGTGATTTTTATACGACATGTAAAGGGCCTGTGCAAGGCTCGCAGCAACGCCGTCAGCGCCGCCTGCGTCGATGTCTAATGCTGTTCCGAACCCATCGACCGTGGAGGAGTCGGGTCGTCCATCGGCTTGTCGCTCGGCTCGTTCATAGTCGGTCTTCGCCTCGCGATAGTCGAATATTTCGGACTTGAACAGTTCTTCGTAGGCAGAGGCGGCAGCATCTCGAGACTTTTGGCCTTGCGCGTGGAGCTTTAGCGCAGCTTGAAACCTCTTCAGAGCTTCGTCGACCTGGGGCTCGGGTTAATGTGCCTGTGAGAATTTTCAAAAGCACAGCTGAACTTACATGCAACTCCTTGGTGGTGTCAATCTGCTCGTCTTCATTTTCCTCTGGTTCGAGGTTGATTGCCTGGAAGGCAGGCTGGCGGAAGTGGCATTAGCTCGGTTCCGATGCTCCACGGCAGGAAGGGGAGGAAGACAAAATAGCTTACCATTATCGCGAGTATAGCTCAATGATCGTGGGAGAAACTCGCAGCCGAGCAGCAGTCAAAATAGGTAGAAGTTGACGTGCTGACTTGTCGCGGCCTGCAGATGGGGTTGGAGTTGCGATGGGGATCTCGAGCTGCTGCATACAATGACCACTTCCACGGCGAAATGCGTAAATTGGATCAGACCAGACATAATCGCGTCGCGCCCGGTCGCCCGCACACGCACGCACGCAGCTGGCCACCTTGCTGGCGCATGGAAATAGAAGCTCAGGTTTTGTGGGGCTTTTCCTTCCTTCTGTGACAGGGGCGGTGCGAATTGATTGGCTACATTCATTGGTATCCCACTTGGCTTGCTCTTTCCTCTCCCTGTGGTCTCATTCACCATCAGCAGTTGTGGGTGATCACGTTTACATGCACAAACGCAAGCTGCCTCAGGTACCCAGATATGGACATAATATCACTCCTCGCTCGTTCATAACCAAGTTAAGCATTTCTGTACCACCAAAAAGTCTTGGTTACCTTCATGTCTGTACCGCTACCGCTTCATTCGGGCCCGCAATTACCATTTTGACAGCTTCGCCTGACTTGGCTCTGCGAAAGGCCTCCTCTGCCTCGCCAAAGGGGACCACGGCAGTAATCAGTTTCTCGACAGCTACACTGCCGTTCGCCAACAACTCGACCGCCAGCTTAAAGTCCCCAGGTCCGTAACGGAAGCTCCCTCGAGCGGTAACCTCTTTCTGACACATAGCCATGATTGGGAATGTGATATCTGACTTGCCCATCCCACCCTGTACAAATGTTCCACCTACCTTGACGACATGTAGACTGGCCTGAATCGAAGGCTCTGCACCACTCGCATCGATAACCGCATCTGCGCCATTTCCAAGACCGCATTGCTCTAGCAGCAGTTTTGCATTCTGCTCCGCCGGGATTCTTTGAGATAGATATGTGTGCGTGGCTCCCATTGTTCCGGCAAGCTCGAGCTTTGTTTGAATGATGTCGACACTCACAACCCTTGAAGCGCCGAAAGCTCTTGCTACCGCAGCGCATAAGATACCAACAGGGCCGGCCCCCATGACCACCACGCTTGCACCAGGAGTTATTCTGGCTTGCTTGACGATATGGACAGCAACCGCGAGAGGTTCGATAAGAGCGCCCTGTTGAAGAGAGACGTGGTCCGGTAGTTTGTAACAAAAGTCTGCCGGCGCCACCCAGAATCCTGTGAGCGTACCATGATAGGGAGGGGTTGCCGCGAAAATGATATCAGGACAGAGGTTGTATCGGCCAGCCAAGCAGTCTTCGCAATGCCGGCAAGGATAGCCTGGCTCTAAGGCAACTCTATCACCCGGGACAAGAGACCTGACGGCACTCCCAACTTCAACGACGGTACCGGCTGATTCATGGCCCAGGATCATAGGGTCCTTGACGACGAAATGGCCAATTGCACCATGATCCCAATAATGCACATCGGATCCGCAAATGCCTGTATAATTGATAGCTACCAGCACATCGTTTGGTGTAGAAAGCTTTGGTACCGCGCGTTCGACGAAAGCAACATCGTGCGGCTTATTGAGAACGAATGAAGAGAGAAAAAAGACACCCGTTCTCTACCGTTCAATTTTTGTATCTTCAAAACTGTTCGCTGACCCGGCTTATACTAGTAGTCCCTTGGACAACATCTGTGGCTATTTTCGGCCTAGCCTCAGCACCATCATCTGGGGTTGTTTCGGTCCCCACTCTGAAGCCACTTTTGTGCGTGCACGAGCATATTCTCTTCCGGCGGATGTCGAAGTGGCCGTACCAAGTAACGTCTTTACAACATCCTGGATCCATGGGACAAAGGCTTGCGCATTCGATAATAACTAAGTACCATGTGACCAATGGTCTCCCGCACGCATGAGTAACCGCTCAGGCAGCTAAGCCCAAGGTTCCGAACCGACCAGAAGATAACTTTATCACACCAGATTCGACCAGTCTCATCGATGCCGTCACCAGACATAGGTGGGGAGAGAGGTCCGTTTCTCAATTCGACCCGGCGGCTTCCCACGAGGGTGAGCAATGCGTGTCGACGGTGCCGACGCAACAAATCTCTTGTGAGAGCATACTCCATCGCCACTTTGCGGTCGCCTCTGGCCTAGGTTGTTTCTGACTCTGTCTTTGTAGTGCGACTCATCGCCCCTGTTCGCTTTGTCTTCGTGCCGATGTACAATGTGAGCCTGGTCAGCCCGTAGCATCGTCCCCTCGGGCTGCACATGGCCGTAAGGCGAGGCAAAGACCGGTCAGGCAAATGTAACCTTACTTGTTCCTACGTTTCAGATTTTGGTTGAATTCATTTTAACCCACATCTTCATAGTAGGTCGCCTACCGCAGGCGAAAGCAGAAGTAGCTCTAAAGCGACCACGTCAACTTCACCTATCATCACTTCTCCACAACATCTTTCAGCTTCGAGGAATGGAGAAGAAACGCAGCACGCACAATGTGAGCCGTCACGCCTACCGGAGTCCCGCCAGCCGCAGGTATCTCTGGACCACAATGAAACAGACTCGGCCATGAGCATTGCGAGAAAGGTAAGATTCGCGATGTCTTTCAACTTGCCTCAAGGGTATTACAAAGCTCCTTCTCACATCGTGTATAGATAAGTAAGCTCGGCAATCATCAAGGCATTGATAGTTACTCAACCTCCGCCATACCCGATGGCCGCAACCACATCCAAAATGCACTCGCCAATGCCGGTATGCGCCTGCCTATCACGACAATCTTGGGTAGTCGATTTCCCCAACAAAGGCTCGTCTACGAACTTCTTGAGGATTACTTTGATGCAGTACACTGGTTTTCTCTCGTTATATACGAGCCGAAGTTTCGGGCACGACTTGCCACAATTGAGGATGGAAATGCTTACCAATCTGATCTTTCATTTCTCACTCTGTTATCCATGATTCTATGCATGGCGGCTTGGTATTGAGCAAACCGGGAAACTGATGAGGAAGCCGAGGATTGGCGTTGCTGGAGCCTAGATCTCCTGGGCATTGTGGAATCTCGATTGATCAATCTCATGGATGGAATCTCTCTCACTGCAGCACAAACATGCATTTTGTTAGGCTCACATCACGTCTACCACGGCCGACCGAACTTATCATTTTCCCTACTAGGTGCAACGATCAAGATAGCTCATGCTCTGGGGATACATCGTAACTTACCACATCAGAGTCCCGAGGAAACTGAAGAGTGCAAACGAGTGTGGTGGACGATCTATACCTGGGACAGGTTTGTATCTCAGATGGCGGAATAGTGACTACGGCCTCGCCTTTTCTAACATGTACCAGATTTGCATCCATTTCATCCGGACGGCCACTTAATATAAACGATGAAGACTACAACATCGAATTCCCCCAAGAGTTTGCCGAATCGCCGCACTTCTCGCAATCCTCCAGCAGACAGCAACTCTCAGGCATAGTATACTCTCGATATCAGACTGAGCTAAGCAGTCTCTATCGCATCGCATCACCCGCGTTGAAAGTGATCTTTGGGTGCATTTCTACTCACAACTTCAGACAACGCTATGAGTCCGATTATGCCTCGCGAGTTAGTCAGGTCACAAAACAGTTACACGCGTGGAGGAAAAAGTTGCCTCCGCACCTGAACCTTGACTTAAGTCAGGACTATAACCCCAAGGATGGCGACTGGAGAACAAGAGCGCATACGCTTCAGTCTTTATCGTTGCAACTCACGTTTGACAACTTGTTAATCGTTCTGTACCGACCATTCTTGGCGAAACAGGTTGATCATCTGTCGATTGGATCCTCCACAGCGTTCAGTAGTTCATCTCAGGCTATTTCTCCCGCATCTGATCTACTCAGCCCTTCGGTAAATCAAAATGTGCGGAGCTCGGCGGCCCCTGAGTGCATGCCTGGGGCGAGTGATTCCGCCAGCGACTCAGAATATTGGCTAAGCGCAGCAGTGAGGACAGCGCAGCTCGCCGAGTTTCCAGAACTGGCGCAGCTCGCTAAAGACAGCCATCTTGTCGCCTTTATGGCCATCAACTTGTTTCACGCAGCAATTGTGCTCATTCTTCTTGCCTTTTCCGACCCGCTATCCGACCGAGCACAAAAATTGAAGCGGACAATTAATCGGGTGCTTCGCCTGCAACAACTTCTCGGCAAGAAATCAGCCCTTTCAAAACAGAGCGGAGTAGTTCTTCAGAACCTTATTTCGCTGCTACTCAAACGGGAGGAAGAAGCTATGTTAGGCGGGCATTCGCCTGTACATGACCGCATAGGCAACACTCAAGCAGACTTGAATCGGGCCCAGTTGCACGGTGCTTCTCTAGCTTCAAGCCATCACTCGCCCCCCGTAGAAGGTGCCGGTATAGATCTCCAACATGGGACAGACACGCAGATGTGGCCGAATTTTACTGTAGCGCATCAATTGAACGAGTCTCACGTCCGTTCAACGAGGTCAGTAGCTCGTATTCCCCGAGTAAATATTTGCGGTGCTGAAACGTTTTCCCTTTTAGTATTTCCTGTGTCCTACGAGCCATTGCAGGACGTTAGTACAGACAGACCCTCCTTCAACGATGGAAGGCAGATGTGGAATCCCGCATATAGTCAGCCGGAAGGGAGCGCCGTTGATCAGACCATGAACACGGGTGCAGGATATGAGAATGGGACGAATGGGCTTTTCTGGCTCTGGGACTTTAATTGGGATAGCGGTTACATGCAACCATAATAAAACCGCCCTAAATTTCCAGTCACACGAGCGTCACTACTATCATGCCATTGCGCCTACGAGACCCAACTCGTGAGAGCGATCGGTTGGCCTGTTCTGGAACCCTTCCCACAATCGTTTGGGTGGATATGGTACGGAAATAAAGTGTGGGACACAACGCCGTGGCTTAACGGTTCCGGCGGATGTATGAATCGTACCTGCATGACGCTAAGTAGTTGCCGCCGGAACCGAAACACAATATTGAATACTTGGGAGCAGTGGGAGGAAACTTTTCCAGGGCTGGCATGGATTTTGATGCATCATGGTTTTGCAGCATCTCCAGGATTGGCATAACTCAAAGCCCAGATAGATCATACGAGTCAGTTCCGACTTGTCACACTTGGCAATCCAATAACCGGCGGAAGGGATCCAAACTTTGTGGTCACAAGCTACCCCAGATTACCCCGGACATCCCCAGGCTTGTGTTTTGCAAGCTCGTTTCTGTATCCCTTCAGAGCGGAAGAATTTTATTTAAATGATCTCTAGCGCACGTCTCTCAATCCTAAGACTCGTCGTGGCCGACGCAATTTACTCGACTGCATTACTTTTACTATATCAGTCTCACAATGAACGGGTCTAGCACTCACAAAGAGCGACAAGGCTCTTTGACAGCAGTGAATCAGTATCCTGCCGCCGGGGAAGTAAGGACCGAGAGTCATGCCCAGCCAATGCAGGGCTAGAGCTGGCCGGAGAAAGCGCTGAAGCCGTCAAAAATATCAGCTCGATACCCGATCAAGGGCAAGCCATTGCTGTTTGCAACATGCGCATTCGGCAGTCTTGGCGATGCTTTGTTCGGTTACAACTCCGGTATCATGTCCGGCCTCCTTGTCAATCCTGTCTTTGTCTCCAGGTTCTACAAGGATTACGGCGGTGCAGACGGCACAACTAATCATGTGAATCCAAGTATAACAGGTATCTCGGTGTCCTGCTTGCAACTCTCTGCCGCCCTCGGAGCTCTCATATCCGGGCCCCTGGGTGACATGATGGGCAGAAAGAAATGTGTCGGATTTGGTGCATTCATCTACTTCTTCAGCGCCTTCATTCAGATGTTTGCCCCAGGATTCGGCACATTTGTCGCAGGCCGAACGATTCAAGGTCTTGGCGTTGGGTTTCTCTCAATGACAGTTCCCATCATCCAGACGGAGATTGCGGCGCCACATCGCCGTGGTCTTATGGTTGGCATTGAATACAGGTTTTTGATCGCTGGTTATATGCTCTCGTGTTGGGTGGACTACGGGTTCAACTTCTTACTTCCCGACGCTATGTCATGGTAGGGCCCGTTCATCATTCAGATTGCCCTCTCTTTTATACTGCTCTCCATGTCATTCTTTCTTCCTGAAACACCGCGATGGTTGGCAAAACAGGGTTTCATGAAGGAAAGTCTTCAAACAGTGGCCGATTTGCATAGCAAGGGAGATATCGACGCTCCGCATGTCCAGAGCGTGTTTATGGAGATTCAGGAGGCAGTTCGGTATGAGCGGACCTTGGGATCATCAAGCTGGAAGGTAAGACATTAACTTACAATCAAAATTCTCTTCACGGAAAAGAGTAAACTAATATGATACGATGCAGGAAATGTTTACCCGCTATCGCAAGCGCACGATCGTCGGCATCACAGTGCAGATGTTTGCACAGTTGAACGGAATCAACATCATTTCATTCTACCTCCCAAGTACTCTCTCCGCAGTCGGATTCGACAATCGAAAGTCCCTGCTTTACACAGCTGGTAATGCCATTCCTTACACGGCAGCAACCATCACGACCTGGTATCTTGCTGATAAATGGGGTCGACGGCCCCTCTTGATCCTGGGTGGTCTAGCCATGGCAGTCTTGCTCGGCATAGTGTGTGCCTTCACACAGCCTAATCTCCCAATTAAGACCAAGGCCGACGACCAGTACGCCTTTGTCATGCTTTACAATGTTGTATACGGCTTCACATGGGGCTCGATGCCATGGTGAGTCACAGCATCTCGTTCATTGAGTTTTGTAAGTCGGTGACTAACTATGCGTCTAGGTTGCTGCCTGCTGAGATCTTCCCGCTCAGGGGACGTAGCAAAGGCATGGCTCTCGCAACCACGAGCAATTAGATCTTCAACTTCATTATCGGCATGGTGTCGCCTGATGCTTTCGCAGGAATCCACGGCTACTTCTATCTCATTATCGCGGGCTTCTGTCTCAGTTCTGCGTTCTTGGCTTGGACGTATTATGTTGAGACGGCGGGACATACGTTGGAGGAAATTGCTACTGCGTTTGGTGACAAGGCTTTTATTGACTCTGATGAGGAGGTTATTCAGAATGCGAACTTTGATAAGAAGGTGAATGAGGAGAAGACAAAGGTTTAGAGGGGATAAGGTAATGTTGACGGTTGCAGATGGAAACATGTATACAGAGCACATAGCAGGAGGTGGGATTGCCAGGCAAAGACCAGGCGGAGCAGTTCAGCGATTGCTGTGATGTGTTCTGCTCGCGACTATCTATTATTTGTGAAAAAAAGCTTTGGGGTAACATTCAGCCATTGTTCTCGCAGTTCTTCGACTGGACCCGAAAGGATGTCCAAAGCTGATGTTAAACTCATGAAGCCATGTCATGAGTAAGCCATGACATCATAGTATCTGACGCAAATTCAAGACCCAACAGCGACACTATCAATTACCATGAGTAGCCTCACACTATTTCTATAGCAAATGCGCAAGTTTTTTGAAGTCACATTCACGAGCGATTGTCACCGAAAGTCTTTTAATTCCAGTCTGATGACAGACGCATACCTAGACGAGTGGTACTCAACACACCACGACTTCAAAGTCGCAGCAACACAAATCGAAGCTCTCAAACAATTTTTCCATGGCAAAATCGGAGCGCTGGACGCCGCAAACAAACTCGCCGGGCACCCTGAAGCCGGCGACACTCCCCTCGAGCTACGGTTGAGAGTCAGCGCACTATGGCATCTTCTCACCGACACGGCAGTCAAGCAACCGACCACACAGCCTGGCATTATCTATATTGCACGCTATTCGCACGCTACCAAGGATAGTGGAACCAAAAGATGAAGGAGAAGAATGGATCGATTTGGAAGATGGGATGATATGGCGGGAGATGATAATGTGGGGGAATGACTGGTATGATAACTTTAACAGTACGTCAACTAGCAACACCTACTTTGTACATCACACAGCATGTGTATATGTAAGCAAAACTAATGAGTACAGGCTGGTCAGCGCAGTTCCTAAATTACAAAGACCCGCCAGATCGCGAAACCCGGAAAGCAGACTGGATCAGCGCCTGTGCATTCACGTCGCGGCTGGATGCGACCAACGACATATATTTATCTTGTGAAGGCGCTTGTTTGGAGTGAGCAACGAATGCTATAGCGAGTGGTCTCGAGAGTGATCGTGGTGATGAAGAGTCGGTGGGCTTGGAGGCCGCGGCCCAAATTTTTAGCTATGCTAGTCCGTCTTTGTATAAGCGGTGCGTTGAGGGGAAGAGGACGGGGATGTTGGATTCGAGGGGTTCAAGTTTATGGGTAGGGGACGTTGGGTTTAGCTTGGAGAGGTGGTCGTATTGGAAAGGAAGATGGGCTTGTGTTGTTGCGAATGACATGTTTTCGGAGGGTGCGAGGGAGAGTGCTGCTTATGCTCTGGCGTCTATGCAGCAAGCGGAGCAGTCCGAAGGTGGCTATATGTAGGGAAGGTAAGGCCTTGATTTAGACGTTTACGAATTTGAGCTCATCATAAATTCCGTAATGTGTCAGATTTGGGAGAGCCGTGTGACATTTCTATGGTGCGATAGTTCATACATCCTACTTTGGTCTTGCGACGTTGGTTGAAAGCCCAGTTCCAAAACTAGGGTAATGTTGTATAGATTTGGCATTGCTAATTTACAATAAATCTAGAGTCATAACAGGAGAGTCCGCGTCGAAGAATATGGACCTGGCCACAATTGTCACCTAAGTGTATTTGCAACTGATTGGCTCTTGCACGGGGCTGGTTCTCGTAGTGAAGCCAAGACATTGTTTCTCAGGCGGGCTGTTACTGGTCGGCACCGACACCCACACACTCCAAGAACCATCAGAGCTGTTGGGGCACGCAACTAAGCCGCGGCCCTAGTAAAGGAGATCGCCACTCTCATTGATGGTCCAACCCTTGGTCTCGGCAACGGGTGGTAGCTGTTCATCGACGAAGGCATATCCAAGCTTGACAAAACCTGGATAAACAACGTTAGTCTAAGAGGTCTGACGAGAAGACATGCGTGGCCATGTATCTTGGGGAAAATACGAACCAGTTCCGGATGTCTGAACATTGAATTGCTGAAGTCTTCCCGTATGAGAAAAGAGGAACAAGCTTTCATCATTTAGGTAGAAGGTCGCCTTTTCGGCGGGCTTCTCGCAAGTAGCGCCCTGCTCACGTAGGTTGAGGTACAAGGAACTGTTGGAAGCCTTCACTCCAGAAAAGTGAATCAAGCTTGCGCTGCGCTGCGCAGTGGCCTCGAATGCTTGAAAGCCCGCCTCGGTCGGGGGAGCAGGAGCAGCAGCAGCAAGGCTTGCAGCAGTTGCGAAAAGCGTAGCGATGAACTGCATTGTGGTAGTTGACTAAGAAAAATGGCGATTTAAGATGTATGTTTGATGAGATGTCCTCGATGAAACACAAGGGCCGTTGACGAGAATATACAAATATTTCGTCGCATATTGATAGGATATTATCTATTACCGGACGAGTGCGTCATCGGGACCATTTTCGAGAACGGAATGCGATCATTGTACAGGGAGCAGGAAGTGCGCTATGACATCTCGTGTTGAACTTGGTATTGCATCACTGAAGTGTCGATCCCAGCATAAATGCCAGGTCATTATCCTTGCTGGGATAGAGTAACCTCGTTTTAAGAAGCATCTGCTAGGTCTAAATTGTCCGAGGAAGTCTTAGCTATCCACTGGGCGGATTGGCACAGCCCCTTCCATCGGGAACATATCGCGCCGCGTGCATCATTTCATCTGAGAGTGGGGTTGTTGCTTAGGCACTGACGGATCTGAAGGAGAATGGTTAGTTGTTATGAAGGATTGGGAAATGGTCCTTTATTCTTAGTTTCTTAAATCCCTAGAATTATGCTACTCATCCTTTGCAGGCTATGCAGCTAGCTGAGCAGACTAGGCGTAGCTTGGGAAGTTCTTAGTTTGGAATCTCTTATATTCTGCTTCCATTCGAGAATAATGCACCACGAATCAGTGGACCGTGTGAATTCCTTGGGTCGTGCGGCAGGAGGCTGTGGTTGGTTCGCCATACAGGCACCGTTCCTGACACGCAGCTCATGATGCTGTGGCCGACGGGGTCGTACGTTTCTATGGCGGTTGTGTAACACCATCAGCCAATCAATATACATGGCTATCTTCGGTTTGCCACGGGCTCTGCGAGTAAAAAGGAAGTGAAATGATATTGAATTGGCGCGGCCCTGAATCTCGACAATGTCGGATGATGAAGTCAAGCAACCGTTACAGACGATGGATGTCACAATAATCGATGGCTCTAGATGTCAGAGAACCTGCTACCTCCCTGTAATTGTCTGAAGAACTTATGAGACATTTGCTCAATAAACATCTTGATACACAATAGGGTCATCATTCACAACACGCAAAGCATCCCCACCGAGAAGTGTCGGGGCCACGAGGTCGTCGTCATCGTTTGAGAGTGTGCTAGACGATGCGCTGTCCTTTTAAGCTGTTGACTCGAGCCGTTGGGAAAGGTGTAAGTGCTAATTGGGACTGGGGTTTCAGCAATTCATTCGTGCTGTTGCGAAACGCTGTCCTTTTTCTCTATGTTTTATAGTGGTAGCGACAGACAGAAACAAGCAGTTCCTGTGGCAGCCTCAGCCACCTCGTCTGTACATTCACAGAACCTACTGCTACCACCATTGGTTCGGATTATCTCGCCATCCGATGATCACAGCGACAGCCAATAAACTGCCTAAGTGCATGCGGGGGTAGAGAAACCACGATTATCCCAGCGGGAAACAATATCCGCCTCTCCATATCCTGATATCCACTTCATTGAATTAGTTCCCGTTGTCTCAACATTTGATAGTCCTTGTGCTGGTCGCCAGGCTGCTAACCCGCGTGGCACAGCACCAGTACTCAAAAATCAACGCCACCATACGGATGAGACAAGTTGCTCGACATGCAGTATCTCTAGTCCCCTCGTCAAGAGACAAACAGAAACAAAAATTTAACAACTGAATTAGAACCCCCATCCTGTATATTGGATGATTGGCCAGGCCTGGACGCCCAGGTTCAATGCAAGTTATTTGGAGCATGGTCTATCGCCATGGATTCCTCATTCACAAATGAAGAAAAGGTATGTACAGAGAGGAATTGCCGCCGTGACATTTTAATGACAATTCTGGTTTAATTAATAGAGATTTGTTCTTGCCGAGGTCATAAAATGCTCCGATATTCCTGTCGACAGCTTGTTCGACTTTATTCACACCCATCGAGTTACGCCCGATTGGATGAGGATGACCGTTCCACTAGGTTAGCTGTTTTTCCCTTTCTTCCAATATCACCGGATGCTGCGCCGATCAATAGAAACAATATATGAACATCTCTCTTCAGGGCGCAATATGGGCCAGTGCATGCAAGCTGTCAAGGAACTTAAGGGATCTCGAAAGACACAAAAGGTCCGCCAGGGCGTGTCTGGACCGCCTTCTCCGACCTCCTCGGAAAGCATACCTTCATTGCCCGAGATCGAGGTTCCTTATACCTGTAAAAAGGGGTCAGCCACAGAGAGCCTCTCGCCTTAAACCGCAAAATCTAAATCCGCCCCTTCCGTCACATCTGACACCTCGCCCTCCATCATACCCAGCAAATCGCCCGATACGTCCAGAAGCTCCCCGCTCGCATGCCAATTTATTAAGTGACTATTCGTCGTCCCGCATTGATGAAGATACGACATACGCTACCGACCAAGCTAAGATAGGGCGGCGCATTGGCACACCAGAACACCATGATGGTAAACTACCACGTCCCAAAAGTACGTTCACGGACCCCGAAGAGGCAAAAAGTCGCAGGCAAGCACCTTTCGACCAGAGCACCACTGGGGAGAAACAAGAGACAATTCAGCCTTCTACGGATTCTCATTGCGCGTCACCACCAACGCAAGGCTGCAGCCCACAAAGTCACAGCAGAAGCAGTCGCAAGCCTCGATTATACCGGGATAGGCTCTGATGGCATGGCCTTTGACAGAAAAGCTTTCGTAAGCTTGTTTACGCAGGATCTACGAAATAAGACCTTAAAGGATAAAGTAGACAAATGATGCAGACAGGCTTCTTAACATCCTTACTCGGCTCCTAGAGGCTTTCTCCATACGAGTAGGGACTGGCGGTAAAACGTCAAGGCACAAAGCGGTGATGGCGATCGTATACCGTTGCAGGAGGTCAGTTCTCATAGCCATGGCGGTATAATCAGCCGCCCACTAACCTCGTGCAACTATAGCGAGATTGCCGAAGCCTTGACAACAATGTATTTGGAGGAAGAGATGACTCGATCCAGCACCCTCAAAGGCCGTGCTTTTCAGCTTAAAAGAGATGAGCTGGACCTCGCGCTTAAAGAACCAATTGATACTATCGACTTTATTTTGGATAGGACCATAAGCAAGGATAATGACGACACCATCTTTCGATCGCTCCGTCCCGATTTCCAGGACTTTCTGCCAAGCCTTCCGGCTTACAGATGGCTTCAGGAAAGTATTCAAGCAACATTGCACAGTTTTGTTCCCGAGAATGATAAGAACGACATTAGGGAGTGTCTGTTGAAGTATCTACCTAAAGTTATGGAGATTAGCGATGGTATAGTTCCACAAAGACAAGCTGATTTTCACTACAGCTTGGGACCCGATCTTGTTTCTACAAAAACAAGGCTATCTGGAAAGCCCCGAAATCACTCTAGAACGGGCTGTCACAATTACAGGATCTGTGACTGATGCCCAAGCAGCGACGACCAGGCAGTATCTAAAACAAACCTGGCCACAATCCGGGGCTCATCTCCTGACCATGTTAATGCGCACAGTCATCGATGCTACTGCCATACCATTCACTTGTGCATATTCAACATGTCAATCCTAAATATGGAAATTCTAGCGTTCATTGAAGACAATCTACCGGACGGAGCACAGCTGACTTCAATTTCGAGACAACCATGGTTCGTGCTTGAGGTGTTTGGTACAGTAGATTTTATCGCAGAGGTTGGGGAACGACTCGGCTGGATTGGCTCAGCTTTGCGTTCTTCTCATGAGAGCGGAATCTCCTGCGCTAAGGCATTCGTAGCTAACTTCCGAGGTGACCCTTCCTATGAGACGGCCCAAAATTCAAGTCTATCATTCTTGTGCGATATTCATTTTGACGTCAGTTTTATTGAAGAACCTGAAGGAAGTGTCAATGGGCAGTGTTGGCATAAGCTATTCCGAAATCCAGTCATCGTGGGAGGGTATCCGATTTTACGGCGACCGTCAACTCAAATGGGACTCAAAATCAGTCTAGATAGCATGGCAGCATTAGTGGGGATACGTCACATCGATGTCTTCGACAACAAATTCTTCATCAAGGCTTTTCTACAATGCTGTTCCCGGTTCGATACTGTCAGAACATTCTTCTCTGGCATGTGCTTTACAATTCTGATGGAGGACGGATCTCATATCTTGAGAGCAATGAGGCTCAAGCCGAGGGAATTAATTTTTTCTGCCTTGGATTCAACTCGGCATATTCTTGGATGGTCTGCAGAAGTCAGATATATAGCTGGTAAGAAAGTTGAGAAAGAAAAATTCAATCTATTTACTAACATTGTCTCATCTCAGGTTCCGCACTCGCTAGCTACAATGTCGATAGGTCTTGGCTAAGACGGCTTCGCCAAGATTGCAAATTAAAAGATGTTTCCTTGACCCGACGGCTATTGATCAAATCGGAGTATGGGGCCGCTCTCGGAGAAAGAGAATTGTCGCCGCTTGTGAGCCATGCCACTCATAGAGCAAAGTTGGAGTTCCTTTCTAGGAAATATGTGGTGTTCTGGGACGTCGAATGCCAACGTGGATGGCTGACAAACGGAACGAGTGCATTGCTACATCTCCTACGTGCCTCTCTAGAGTTCAACAAAACCGACGACCTTGCATTTGCGTTTCTCTTCAAGCCGGAGAAATTCCAGGAAGCAAAAAACCCTCACACTATTTCTGCGGCGATGGAAGTGCTTATGAATCCTGCAAATCTCAATTTCGAACTTTACGATGAAGGGGAAAATGATGCAGGCTCACGAGCTACATTCTATGTTGGGGACCGGGTCAATGATTTATATGGAACCCTCGAAAAATGTATTGACTACCAGTTCATGATTGCTGGTGTAAATGGAGGGGAGCCGACACCTCGAAAAAACCTCGAAGGTTGGGATTTTAAAGACATCGCAAGATGTGAAGATCCAATATTTCCTCGTCTGGCAAAATTGAAAACAGCCGGCAAAGGATGGGTGGACTTCACACGAGCGATTCAAGCGGTATCTCTTTTTGGTAGGGGCTACGGCGAACTAATTGAGCCCATCACACAAAGTCACATGTGCAGCGTCTGGAAGATTCTTCCATCACACAAATACTATCTGGCGGCCGGTCTCAAGGATCTCGGCAGAATAATGGACCGTTTTGGAAACCCCAGAGCAACTCCTCAGCGGCTCACTACATCGATCATTTGGCGCCCTCTGCAATCGTCGTTTTGCACACGGTGTGAGAACAAGAGCAGCGATGTATCAAAGCACTGTGAGCTCGCCCAGGCTGTCTTTCCGTTGCATTTAAGCAAACTTTTACCAAAGGGTGAAAGTATGCCCGCCAGGGACGGCGGAGCTGTCATATTTGGCCACAATCCAGAGATAGGCTGGATATGGAGGGACATTGGAGATCCACAAAGAGAACAGCTTCCCATCCCAGCCGAAGAATCGTCGGATGAAGATCCCGAGGACATGGGCGTTGGCTTGAGTACCCGTTCAGTTACTGCCACTGAGCAACAAGAGAATCTACAGACAAAATCCTACGTCAACTTTCCTCAACACGACGATTACAAAATCGCAATTATCTGCGCTTTACCGAAGGAATTAATGGCTGTTCGTGCCTTATTCGACTGTACCCATGAATGTGACACCAATAGATACGCTTTTGGTCGCATTGGCCGCCACAACGTCGTCGCTGCCTGCCTACCATGCGAGGAGTATGGCACGAACGCGGCAGCCAAAGTCGCCTCAGATGTGGAGAAAAGTTTTGCTTCCCTCAAATGGTATTTCGTTGTTGGAATTGGGGGAGGAATACCTTCCAAGAATCACGACATACGGCTCGGTGATGTCGTAGTCAGCACTGGTGTGATTCAGCATGATATGGGCAAATCCTTACAGAAGGAGTCCCAAATGCGAGGCGCAAGAAATGTGCAACGCCCAGCCAGATCACTGCTAACTGCGATCAATCTGATCCGGTCGGAACCGAACGTTTGCCATGATTATCTTGAAAAGCACATTCAACATGTTGTCAACATGCGACCTGAGTGCAAAAGCCCGTGCAAGGATCACGACAAACTGTTTGAAGCTAACTACCTCCACGAAGGTGGAGATGGGGATTGTGGGGGTTGCACGGGTCCTTTTGTTGCCCGAGACAATCGTTCTCCAGGACCGCATGTCCATTACGGCCTCATTGCATCTGGCAACCAGGTTATTAGAGACGCGCTGACGCGTGATCAAATAGGTGCTGATTTCGACGTCTTGTACTTTGAGATGGAAGGTGCTGGTGTCATGACTACTGGGCAATGCCTAGTTATCCGAGGTATATGTGATTATGCCGATTCGCACAAGAACGACAAATGGCATCATTACGCGGCGGCTTCTGCTGCTGCTTATACCAAACACTTCCTATTGAACCATCACCCTGATTTGCAGAAAACTGAACAAGGTCGCAAACGACGCCGCATAGCCTAGAATTTCAAAGAATCATGTTCGTTTCACTTCTTCCTCTGACGAAGAACTTCTTTGGCTATGTCCATGAACAAAGCTGATGAAGATCGAGGTGGTCTCCACACTTAACCTGTCGAACCCAAAGCAGTAAAAAGATCTGGCTCGGGCGGGTTGATCCGTGCTAGCGGGGTGGCGATTTGGCATTTAGTAATGGCGAATGAGGTGGTTCTTGCCCATCTTGAGCCCCTGTTCCGCCCACGCAGCACCATCGTCCCAAGCCGGAGTGACGTATGGAAGCTGCTCGGGCATTTGATCAGGCCAGGTGTTTGCAATCACCTTCATCACCTCTTCGTAAAAGATTTTGTACGCTTCTGGTGTGAGGTGCAGCCCTTTGCAATGGGAATTAGCTGGGTTATGACCTACCGCATGTCAGGTATGACCTACCGTCGTGTATCAGGCCTCTGATCGCGTTATTCTCAGGCAGTTCCTGAGAACCGTAGAGGGTATCACCAGTTTGCCAACCAGCCTTGGACATGAAGGCAGTCCAGAGATCGACGCAGCCGACTTTCATCTCGTTGGAGACCTCCCTGGATGCATCGGCGTACTGCTTTGTGACCACGTTGGAGCGGTTCAATTCTAAGTAGCCCTGGTTCTTGACGCGGTGATCGAGACGTCTCTCCTCGATTGGCGGTGGGGTCACCAGCAGCAGACGGGGCTTGTGAGCCTCGAGGGCTGGGTGAGTGAGCAGCTTGACCAGGTTCTTCTTGTACTGGTCCAGTGGCACATGCTGTCCGTTTTCAGCCTCCGGGAAGCAGGCGTCGTTGGATTCAAAAAGGATAGCCTGGCGTCTTGTTAGCAACAATGTGTACTCGAAAGTGATTAACGAGACAAGGACATACCATGAAACGAACTCTGGTTTGTTAGGGATCTGGCATGATCTTGGGCAGCACCTTCAAACCTTGCTCGGTGTTGAAGCCGCTGGAAGACGCTTAGCCGCACTTGCCGCCATGGACTGGAATAGAAGATCGTAACTGAATCCTCTGTTGACAACATCGAGGCGTCTGATATAGGCTGCAGGAATGTCAGCACCAGGCGCAGTCACGCCGCCGTATTCCCTAACGCGACAAGCTACAGAGTCCAACCTTGTTGCAGGGCTGAGGCGAGAGCGAAGCCGCGCTCTTGAGTACTGGCCTGCTCCATGATAGATGCTCCATATAAGATGAATTGATCATAGAGCGACGGCTGGATTTGGGATGATATACGAGTCAGCTAGCAGTTCTTCAAAGGGGGCATTTGAAGCATACCGAGAACCGACTCGCTGTTGCATGGAACGAGCGAGGTGCCAGCATCGAAGGCAGAGGATGACTACCTTGTCGCCCCTGTCGGAAAGTCGCGGGAACATGCTGGATGGAGCTTAGCTGTATAGATCGGGGTTTCATTATCTTCGGAGAATTTGGATGAGTGGAGAATTTGACGGAGCATGAATCGGAGAATAGGACTGAGGAGCGATGGCGAGCAACAATTTGGGCGGTGTGGAATTTCGTTGTTGGTTTACAGCGCCTCTCTTGGCTCGTGTGCCTGCGCCACGGCTGCATGATGAAGGGGTGTCTTTGGCAGAAGCCAGGCATCGTGGTCGCAGGCCTTCTCATTCAACGACTGGGCAATGTACTCCTTGAGCAAAAGATACTGAACATACAGCAGCTGTTTTACACCCAGCGCTGCTACAATCAACTGGTTTCCGATGCTTCTATTCCTCCAACCATGAGGGAGCGGACAGTCGCCAAATGCTCGCGAGACGCGACGAGGTCTGCTGTCAACTTCAATAGCCCACTTGCGCTTTATCCTAATAGCGGGGAAAGTCCTCGACAATGGCTGTATATCCACTTTCGGCAGCATGCTGGAGCGGAGTCTTGCCGGCTTTGTCTCTGGAACTTACTACATCTTCAAAGAGTACCCTTTTCTGTAGAGCAGCCACAATGAAAGACATCGTCCGGACGTTCTTAGACGTCACAACAATGTGCAACGCTGTACAGCCATCATCATTGCGGAGGGGGGCCACATCTCGAGACACCAATCCTTGACCACAGCAGGACACATGAGAATCGCGTAGTGTAAAGCAATCTTGCCGGTGCCATCCCGGATAGAGACGTCTGCATCAGATTGGACCAAGAGCTTCGTAGCTTCTACGTGCTCCATGCTATCTGCGATGATTAAATGGCGTTTGCAGCTTGTTGTGATGCTTGTCGAGGATGCTGGGAGCCACCGTGTCTCTCGACTCGTGTCCGAAAGCGTCTGTGCCTGAGAGAAACAGAATCTTACTTGCACTCCCTCAGGTTGTAGCCATATGAGATAGCGGTCCTCTCGACTTGCTGAAGATGGGTTACGAAGACGCCCACGTCGTTAAACGGCCCGTGAAGGCTTTCACCATGGGCGGGATGAGGAGAATCTTCATAATCTTCAGTAATCAAAGCGCCAAGGACGAAAGCCCCGAAAACGGGTTCTTCGTGCGGCCGTCTTTGGCCACCGATAGCGACTTTGGGGTAAATGGACGGGACAAAAGCATGTGTTTGCGGATCCTCGGTCCCAGGATTCTACCGTATGACTGACTGGTTCCCTGGCGCATCCCCCAAGCTTGACACGAAATAGGTCATTTGTGCCGCATGATTTCCTACTTTTAGTAGAGTGTTTATGCGGAGTCTTAGATTCTCATATTGTTCGTATGCCTTGTGTCTCTGAAGTCCCCCTCTGTAGCTGCCACGCTCTTCAGATGTGTCGCCTGCTCCCTGCTGTCTTCTTTCAACACTTCGCTCCTACGGCTGGCCTTTTATTGCAGTTCACGGCGCTGAGACTGCAACAGCTGAGTACCGCGGTGGATTCTGCCCTCTGACTACTACACGCGGTCATTATCTCCCTCCTAGATTATACTCCGTGGCTCTCTCAAACAAAAACTTCTGTGGCCGCCCAGCCCCCCTCGCATTCATCACAATTGTCCTCCCTGTGATTTTGTGCATAGTGCTGCTCAACCTCTTCATCGTCAACCAAGGCAATCGCAAACAGGCGCTCCTTTGTATCTGCATCGAACTCTTGAACCAACACTATGTTCGTAACTGGCTTGTTGTATATGGTGAAAATATTGCCTGATCGCTTATTTTCGCTCTTGCTTCATGGAGTGCCGTTCGTCCGACGAGAACTTCAGGGTGAGAGGACAAGAACTCATTGGCAGTGGTTTTGGGTGCTGCGTTGTGCTGATTTGAAGACATGCTTGATTTTTGCGCTCTCGGTAGGGCAAAAACTTTGAGTAGTAGAGTGAATGCGTTGCTTGTGACGGGGGTGAAACGAGTAAACGGCGAAACAATCGGCGATGGTGGAAGAGGGTATACTGCAACCAGAGTGGAGAGTTTGTTGGGTTGTCTTGCTTCGAAAATTCGGGTCGAGTCATATGAATGACGTAGTTTTTATCGAGGCCAGCATGAAACATTGTTTTGTTGCAGCCAATGAACCATAGGCTGGATTCTAGTTGCCTAGTTCATCCAATGCATTTGGCAAGACAGCTTACTCCCAGAGTTCAAAAATTATGGGGCTATGGCTTTTTCATGCATCCGCTGCCGTCCTTGCATTTAGACTGCTGGTCTAGACTGCTGGTCCAGATGAGTGATCCAACTTTCGGACAACTTCCGTCCTATAACATCTAACTTAAACAATTGATTGAATTATAGATACCAGGTACAGGACATCACATCATCTGTAGAATCCACGATACATGACCGTAGATTATTGCGTTGGCGAGTCATCTAGGACAATTTTGAACCCATCCAATGAAGCAATCCACAGTATCAACCAGTTCCTTATAGGTAGCATCAAACATTTTCATGTTCCACAAACCTCGAATGCCTTCTTATTTCCCATCTCGTCTGCCCTCTCTACTCAAGTACACCTTATTTCCATCTCAGATCACTTAAACATACAGCGACCGCACTCTAAGCTCACTGGGTTTTAAATAATATCGGGAATAGGAATGCTGGTGGCCCATATGGGTTTGTCTCTCGCAAGCAAGGCCACTGTACAACTCTCAAAGTCATCGGCTCCTCAAACTCATCGTGACTGATCTGCTCCAACCTAGTTTGTATACCTCCGGCGTAGCTAGAACGGAGTTGTCAGCAAGAAGTGGTACTGTTGTATCCAGTAAGCGTACACTTAAGGGCGTGACCTTGAAAGTGCACACGCTATCGGGCAAGAAAATGGTCAAAACTAAGAAGCTACCTATCTCGGCTACTCCGCCCCCTGATGGTATCGGGTCGTGGTATTTGAACTGTGACGAGAAGAAGCTCTTCTCCAAGTTCTGGTGGGAGACTCTGAATGTGGGGATCGTAAACAACATCGGTCCAGTGGATGTCCTCGGCATTCACAACACAATGAACAACGTGACACGATTTTCTTTCCACAGGGCAGTTTCTGCGATGCATACACACGGGGAGGAATTGATGGGTGGATCATGCGTGTTCTCGGTCGATCTGACCTGTCAGATGAGGGGGCGCTTGATGATAAAGCCACTGGAGAAGATTGGCGAGGCTGGCAGGTATAAGATTGCTGATTCTGAAGTGCTCGCCTTTGCCTCTCACTCACCAATGGCGCTGAAGGCTTTTGCAGAGGAGTTGAAGACAGGCTTCTATAACAATATTTATCGCTCGAGGGCTTCGGGAGGGTGATCATGAGAAAGAGAGATCATCATGGAAGCCGGTATTTGTGGATTCAATTTGACTTGACTGTCCATATCAAGAAGACAGCGACCTATCCAGAGCGTACGGACGTGGAAAAAGTTGCATCATACGATGAGCGACCACAAGCGTGCGTGGGTAATATGTGCTCTAGTTATTTACTACTTCTCATTCCATTCCTTTATACCTACGCAATATTACCCATTCCATAATCCTGCCCTTTGGCTATGCTTGTAAGTGAAGTCATGTACTTAGATATACCGCGTCTCCGCAATGTTTATCTTTCATTCAACTCCCTAAAGATGCCGATAGATCGCAACTCGCCGCCTTACCACAAACATGAGTCGTTTAGACTCCGCCAACGATCAACAACGACCGGGTCGCTGACGGTACAGACAGAAACAATTGCTCACAGTCATAGGAATCGGAATACAAATTATCCACTGCTTTTCAAGCCTTTCATTCGTTACGAATCGCGCTACATATGGCAACATAGCTGCCGTGTATGCCATCTGCTTCACAGGTATCTGTCAATCAAAGGTACACAGTTGTACGAATGTACATCAAAAAGCCAAGCCTCTATAATCGAGTTTCATAATTCTTCCACTAGTCTCTAGTCTCAGCAGACATCAAGGAAAATGCGCATCTAACTCGCGCGGGCTAGTCCGTGCTAAGCGAGCCCGCTGGACAGCCATACCCCTATTTTTCTGCCACTTTTATCACGAGTGCTCGTTACTAGCATTCAGCCCTAAATAATTCTGCAGTATAATCAGTCTTCCCATCGGGTCCGGTAATACCATAATTCAGCTCGTTAGGCAAGCCAGCTCCACCATATACAACACGCAGAGGATAGTAGTATCCCGCGACCAAGAGGACAGTAGGGCAAGCCGTGGATGTTGCATATGTCCGTTTGTCCAGCGGAGTAGCACCGCTCTTGGCACCAGACGGGTTATTGCAAGGAAAAGCATTAGCCGACCCGAGATAGGCGGTCACAACGTTGTCAGCGTACGGGCAGAACCGGTAGTTTCCAGTGGTGGCTGGTTTAAAATAGCCAGTAAAGACAAGCATGAAGCTGTTAGCATCGTACGTCATGCCGGCGTAGGTTTGCGTAATTCCCGGGTAGTAATTACTTCCGTTAGGTAGCGTTGTTTTACCAGACTTGGGTTCTAGGACGCTCGGGACACTGAGTGTGTTCGAGATGCCCTGGTTGCGAGGAGACAAGGACATGTAGTAATCTGGGCCTAACCCCGTATTTGTCTCGTAGTAAGACGGTGATCCAGCAGTTCCATAAGGGTTGCTGTATAAACTGACGTTGATGCCACTCGAAGCCGAGCATGACGGCATTGCGCAAGCTCCGCTAGGTGGCGTTGGCGTCTGAATGATGACGGTTCCGGGAACTGTGCCTTGCGACGGGACGGTCGTAGTTGTCGTGACGGAGCCAGTCCATGGCACTGTGATTGTCGCGAAGGGAATGCTACCTGATGATGTTACAGCCGGCGTGGTAGATAACACGGAAGATATGCATGAAGTAGTTGTGCTAGCACCAAAGCTCTGTTATTCACTTTGCACTCTGACAGCTGCATAAAATAAGATACGATAATCACAAACCTTGTTGCAGTTGTTACGGACGTGGAGTCGGAGCATACTAGGGCCAGTGGCTGGACCTGCACCAAAACCTGCGAAGCTTTACAGCCACTGTCTTGGGATAGTACCAAGCCAGCTTGAAAGGCGAAGTTGGCGAGAATTCCAACGACGGCCTGTTTCGGCACTCGGTGCTGTCGCGTGCGACACCTAATGGTAAGTTGATGATAAGTTGATTGAGCGAGTTGGATTGCTGAAATAATATGTGGCTTCCTTGAGAGCTGCAAGATCTTTATAGAAGCTCGAAACTCCCGGCCATGACTGGGAATTTGATCTCTAATGATGATATCGCTACAATACAATTATCATGTTCTACCGCAAACGACGAGTTATAGCCTTTGACAGCTGTTTGGTCATTGAAGCTTTTCGACGGCTATCCCTGACTTGACCCGCCTTGAACTCAGATAGCGCAACGTGAGAAGCTTCCGGATGCGACCGGTTTTTCATCATGGGTAGCAGGATGGTTCCGAATAGAAGATGACCATAGCATAACCCTGTCATCTAGTCATAATGTGGGGCTATTCAGGGCTGAAGATCATCTTTTGCTGACATGTTCTCCACCAAATCAGGGATACATCAATTCCGCTTGAAATTGTTCCTTACTCTAATGGGAATAGTCTGGCGCCACGACGGTGTTTCTGGAGACTGTTGAAGCACGATCCAGAAGTTTGCGGCGTATAGTTGTGCAGATTGAAACGCTGTCTGTCGATACATTAGACTTTCAGAAATATGATCGCTTCACTTTCTTGATTGGGGTCAGCCTCGGTGTCACCACGCATTACGAAGCTTTCGACCATGCCTTAATCCCCAATGGCTGAACGAATCAGGGATGGTACTAGCCCTTCGGGTTTTAAAAAGTCCGCGAAGGCTGGGTTTCAACTAATGCACCCGATAAGTGCAATCTGCAACCATCCAAACCCAAATATCGAAATACTTGTATCTTGTGTTCGAGTTTGTTATTCTACTCATGCCCTCATGCCCCTGGACGGGGAGCGCCTAGGCTCGCGGAGACCCGCGGCGTTAGCATTTCGCGCGACCTCGCCTTAGAAATTTTACTAGGCAGGACCAAGTCGTTCTACCATAAACAAACACTCACTCTTTCCATAAGTTATCCATTCATTGATAAAACCACAAGCCAATCATATAGTTCAGTACCCATTAGCTCATTCCCTAACGACTGTCTACTTCCAGAGGCCAACTATCTATCGCGTGATACACTTCTTAGCTATAGTAACGTATAGGCTACAACGAGAGATTATGCCTTTATAACTAGGAAGTTAGTAAAGGTGCTACGTGCCGGGTCTGACACGTAGGAGGTTGTATTCAAAAAGTGGAAGGGAGCTTCTAGAGTTATAAGTAAGGGAATATAAGTAACAATAATAATAGATATATTTTATCTTCTCAGCTTATCTTCTATAGCTAATAAAGCGTCAAATCTATCCAAGTAGTCGTCACATCCAGTCACGTGCCTTACGCTGCTGGCGAGCCCGTTTCTCAACGTAATAACCCATGTAAGCATATACCAGTACAGTATAGATAGAGGAACTTATGTATCTTACTTGCAGCTGCGTGGACCATCGACAGTCCGATAGCTGGTTTCTTCTCGTGGACTATAGCCAGTAGGTAGTCACAGTAACAGAATGAAATTACGCTAGACCGTGAATATAAAAGCATTAGAACCCTCCTATTCCAGTGACGAGAAAATGTAATTCTGCACTAGCACGAACTTGGGTTTATTTTCCAACCCAGATCATTTCGCCGCTTGAGTTCGACTTCTGAGAAATTCGTCCGTCCGCAAAATCGGGCAGATTAATGTCGTTATTCTGGGGCAGAAAGTCCCTAAGCAAATCTGCTTAAGCATACCAGTCATGAACACATCCTCATTTGTATGCTCATGTATGTACGTCGGAAGAAACATTGATTCATCGAAATCCTGTTACTTACACCTACAGCCACTCACTTTTGCGGTTCTGTCTTACGGCTACAGAACAAGCACGACACTCACCAGTCCCAGTGGAATTCTGTTTCGTCTCTGGTATTCACAAGTTAGAGGAATCAGAGTATAAGGAAGGCCGTAAGAGTATCAAACGGCTAGCTTCGCTTTTCGGCGTGGATCCAATGATTGACGATAATGCCACGAAGGATAAATTTAAAAACAGGGCCAACGAGGCACGGTTAATACATGTACACACGCACTGTTGCTGGAGTTCTGTTGACCCGCTGGATCACAGCCTTGAACTTTCCCGAGTGGTTAAGTCAGACAACGAACAGCTCGTGCATAGTTTGACCACACGTGAGTTCTTTGAGCTCAGCATCCCTTCTGGGACGCATATCAACCTCATAGCATGTCAGGGAGGTGTTACTCAGCTGGCGCTTGGGGATGATGTCATGGGCCTTGTTCCGGCGTTGCTCTACTCTGGCGCAAGCTCGATCCTTGCTACTTTATGGAACATTGCGGATGAAGATGGTGCTATGTTTTCAGATCACTTTTTCAATTCATTCGCGGAACAGGCCGACAGGGTTATGCCTAAGGACCATACATGGCAGTCAGAATCAGGCGAAAGCCAGTCGGTTAGCTTTATTAACATTGCACTGGCAGCGCAAGCAGCCATTAAGAAGATGGATTATGATCATTTCCAGCCCTTATACGAATGGGCTGGGTTCGTCCTACACGGGTTTTGGCTGTTTCCCTTCTCCGGTGGGGATCGACTTGGGGATCGGGCGGTCGCGTAGCCGCCACGTTAAGATGTATCTAGGGAAGGCCCGAAAACTGATCCCATGCGTCCCCGACCGGTGATGTTATTGGTTACTGGATGGAAATTTTGGAATTCCTGCAGTCGTCTAACTCCTTGCTCGTAGTGAGGGCCCTGCCAGAAGTGACACTTCATCTAAATGAGCATAACCACCAACAACATAGCAGAAGAACGCAAAAAAAATTGGAACCTATAGAGTCTCATCATATAGACAGCTTGCAAGATTCCAACTAGGAAGAACAAAGAGAGTCAAATGTTTCATGAGAAGACCGGCACCTTTGTATATGTTTTCAACGACAGCATGGAAACATGAGTTATGTGGCTTTGTTTTCTTGTATTGGCTACCTTAGGGAGCTCATATATTGCATTCCTAACTGATAGAGCGATAGAATAAATACTACGTCTTATCTGCTTTGAAATAACAAGACAACAAAACTATCCAAGGCTTCGCTAAATAGCAATTTTCATTGTCTTTTTTCTTAATCGCCTAGCCTACACTTCTTAGCCGCACGTACTGTACGGGTGAGCCCATAGCCGTTATAGGACTTATATCCAGGGCAAGCTAAGTCAAATACATTCCCACTAGCGATCCTGAACAAAACACCTTGCTTCAACCGCAAGCAATAGACGATTACCCACATTGTCCCAACATGGTGGCTGTTCGTCTCTGGCCTGCCTACTCAGCATTCTCTTCACGTATACCAGGTGTTGCCCAGCAGTTTTCGTCCAAATTTCAGCGTAATCTCGTTCGGGCCAGTACTCTGCGTGAATCTTAAGGGAAGTCATCTGCTTGTTGCTGAGTTCCCGCAGTATTTGGACTCTCTGGCTTGGCAGGACAACGCGACCGCGGTAATCTACATCTCCTGTGGCTTTTGGATAGACAATGGAAATTTTCTCAAGTTTGCTCAGATGTCTTAGCGGGAGACGAGGTCCAGATGTGCTATCGGACAACTCGTACCAGTCTCTAGAGTCGGCGAGTGGTAGTTCAATGGCAATGTGTCGAACCTGTGCCGGCCAACGTCTATGCCGAGACGCAAGGCAGAAGTTCCTGAAGTTGGCCACACTTATATACAGGATATCCACATCGGGGTCGAATTGGCGGGTTGTAAGGGGAGCAACTGCTCGGCATTCCCTACAGACCTCCCGCAGTTGTGAGTAGGGGTTGCGGACAATACGTTTCACATCGTTAAATGGTTTGAAACGTGCTGGTAGCAGGCAGACACCCGTGCTAATTTTTGGTGGGAGGGCAAGTTGCCATATATGCCGTCTTATCTCGGGTGGAAGTCAGGGGAATGGCTCGAAGCCGGTTGTGAGAGAGGCATTCGTTGACCTCGGGCGTCTAGTGGGGGTAATTTTGTTTTTGGCGTGCGCACGTGGCATCTTCTCGTTT
>AFRD01000403.1:0-32436 GCA_000222875.2 Periglandula ipomoeae IasaF13
TGCTTGGTCAGCTGCTTCGTTGCCAGAAATCCATCTGATCTCAACATTCAGGCCTTGTGCATCGAGTTCCTGTATTCGCCACGTCATATCTTGGAGCAGATACGGTCCTGATTTGCCTTTGGGCCTGGCCACCGACCTGATAGCTGCTTGGTTGTCAGTATATATCATGACTTTCGTCCTTACGTTGCCTCGGTTCCTATCTTCCCGGGCGATCTGGAGAGCCAAAGAGACCCCTTGAAGTTCATCGGCGTAGACCATCGATACGGCATCGTTACCCATGTAGGCACTTTTGGTCTGGTTGATGGTCGTACACACTGCTGCAGCGCCCACATGTCCGTTAATGCCGCTTCCATCAGTATATAAATGGATGGCGTTAGGCTCGTTGTCTACGCTGTATTGATGTCTCGCCTGTGCTTTCTCGGCGCTCTCTTCGATGTACGTTTTCGGACTTATCCACCATGGTGGGGCGACGTGCGGAGTGATTGCTTCCATGCCCTTCGTGTTGAATCCTTGTTCGTCCAGTATGGCCTTCTGTATCGCCTTACGTGGACTCATTTTTATCCTCCGTCCTCCTAGATCGACCGCACCCCGTTGCGATAGTTGCTCCCAGAGGTCTTGCTTTCCGGGGCCGATTCTTCCCAGGCACCCGGCGTTGTGCTTCTAGATTTGGTGCTCAATGGGAAGAAGATGTGTTTCTACGTCTAAGGCTGGAGTGTTGACGTAGCTCTGAATGCACCAGAGATCACCCTGGCTGCCCTTGCCTGCAACCTTTGCAACTGTGCCAACGTCTTGCTGGTGTATGGCATGTTTCGCGTTCTCCAGTTCGCGTTCGACCACGCAGAGCATGCGTACATGATTTGTGGCACGACCACTCCTCGATAGATCTTCCTCATATCTTGAAAGGCGAGGCCCCACGTCGAGCTTCCCAGACTGCTTAGAGCTGAAATTGTCTTCGTCGCCTTCCGCTGAATTTCATCTACGTGAGCTTTCCATTGCAGCGCAGAGTCCATGATGAGCCCTAGATATTTGCAGGTTGGCTTTGCTGGGATCTCGCCCCATGCTGTCTGCAACGGGTGTTGCGTGTCTACTCTCGTACGTGCCCTTGTGAAGTGTACGAGCTGGAACTTGCTGGGTGAGAAGACTGATGCATGGGTTTTCGCCCATTGTTCTGCAGCCTGAAGTGCGTATTGAAGCTCTACACACGTTTCCGCCGTCGTTTCTCCCCATGTAAGGATGGCCACATCATCTATGAATCCCGTTGCGGTGGTGTCCTCTGCTAGATTGCAGCTCTCGATAAGGTCTGCATTATAGAAGATGTAGAGGATTGGCGAGAGGGGTGAGCCCTGTACTGTGCCTGTGGAGACTTGGTGTGGCTCTGTTTTGAACCCGTCGATCGAGATCCTTGTATGTCGGTCTTCGAGGAGACTCGATATCCATCGCACCGTCTTCTCATCGATTCTCCTTTTCCGGAGGTTGTGTAGGAACCGCATGTGTGATACATTGTCAAAGGCACCCGAGACGTCAAGGAGGAGAAGGCTCGCCACCTGCCCTCGGCCTCTGTTCCATGCCTCATATATCTTGTCGATGATGTGGTGTATTGCATGCTCGGGGGATCTCAGCTTCCGGCCTCCCTTGTGGGTTGAGGGGAGGAGGCTATATATCTCCGCCACATAGCTTAGGCGATTTGCTATGATGACATCCATGATCTTGCCTATTGTATTCAGGAGCCCTATCGGCCGATACGAGCTAGGTATGATGTAGTTGTCTTTTCCTTGTTTCCTTAGTACGACGGTTGTCGACTCCCTGAAGTGTTGTGGGCAGTAGCCGAGGTTGAGACTGATTGAAGATCACCGTTAGGTGAGGCCTGATCAACGTCATCACTAGTTGCAGTACTCTGTTCGGAATGCCATCAGGGCCAGGGGCCTTGAGAGGCGAGACTTCTCGTATGGCTCTTTCCACCTCTTGTTCTGTGATGGGTGGCATCTCTACCCGATCGGGATATATGGCACCTTCGATGTCGCTGATCTCTGCTCCGGCGGGGGCGGGAAGAACGCCCTTCTGAAGATATCTGCTTTCTCCGCTGGGTCTAAGGTCATTTGGAGGGTATCTGGGTGCTGTAGTGCAGATGTCATCTCTGGTGCCGGTACATTCCTGTTTCTCGCCCATTTTGCCATTTTCCAGAGGACTTTGGCGACTCTGAGGCCTTCTTCACATTCTCACGGTGCCCCCTTCTGAGTGCTTTCTTGATTACCCTGCCTTTGTGGCTCCTAGCCTTTCGATATGCTTCCCATGCTTCTTCTTTGTGATAGAGGTTGTGGAGTCGTCTAAGGCGTTTTGTCTCTGCAAGTGCTCTCGTGCACTCCTCATTCCAGTCATTTCTAGCTTTGGGAGACCATGTTCTTTGTGGCACTGCTGTCTCTATCGCGTTTTGTAACGTCGCAACAATCTCTCCAGCGTATCGATCAAGCGCGCTTCGAGTTCTTGGTCTTCGCAGCGGGGGCAGGTTTCTCAACACCACAGCTTTGAATTTCTTCTCGTCTATTGATTTCCAATTCTTTCTGGGCTCTCTGTTTAGCAGCTTGACCGATACGTCGAAGGACGTAACGATTGGAAGGCGGTCCGAATCGTGGTCGAGACCCCGATCCACCTCGCTCCTAATAACTCGATCTGCCAGGCCAAGAGTGACTAGGCAGAAATCTATGGTGGCTTGCCTCTCGCCTTCTTCGTACGTGACGGTGCCAGGTGCCAGAGTGCTTGTGAGATTATAGTCTTCCATGATCTCCACCAGATCCTCCGCCTCTGTCTCTACTCTCGGGACGTCTGGGCCTCCCCACATCTCATAGTGTAGATTGAAGTCTCCAACCACTACTTGCTCTGCTTGCGGTGCGGACTCGAGCACTCTCCGCAGTTGGGGTAGCATGCTTTGTCTGTTTTCCATTGTCTGATTGGGGTTGTAGATGTTGTGCAGTTTAATCTCTCTGGCTTCATCCCCTTGTCCCAGGTCGTTACCGTGCAGAGATGCTGATTGTGTGATTCAAATCGCCACTTAGTATGGTCGAGCCGTTTGTTGATGAACATGCAGACCCTTGCTGGGGTCTTGCTTTCACCTTGGGGATAGCATAGATGGAATAGGTCTTTTGCCGGGTGGTGTGTGATGTCAATAAAGGGATTCGCCCATGGCTCTTGGATTGCGAGGATATCGAAGTTCGTTATTTTTGGATCCCGTAACAGAATAGCCATAACGATATCTCTTGACTTTCTGACGTTGTACTGCAGTATTGAGAGTGATTCCGTACGTCTCATGCACGGTTGTCGACGTCCATGTTCTCCGCTTGGTAAGAGCCGTGTAGTCGTGCTGAATTTGTGTCAAGGGCCTCTAATGCCCTTCTAGATGGTGTTATAGTTCTTTGGGGCCGTCGACTACCCGTGTTGACCGTGATCTCATTTTCCACGTTGTCTAGGGAAGCTACATTGCTCCCAGAGTTGTCCCTCTTTTGACCTCTCTTTGTCGGCGATCTGCTTCTTCCTTGACGGTTCTGTTGAATGCTGCCGGGTGCGAGAGATACTACTCCATCGCAAGGGTTGTTTCTGATGGGTTTCTCCTGGGTGCTCACGCTCGGGTTCATCTGGCTAATCGCCACATTACTCTGCAGTACCAGGTGGTATCTGGGACGTATGGCGTAGGCAGCTTTGACCTTGGCCATTTCGTCCTTCCTTGTCGCACACTGCTTGCTCCATGCCTCGTGGTCCCCATCTACAGTTGGCGCACTTCTTAGATACGATTTTGTCAGATTTGACGTGACATTCACGGGATGGATGTTCTTGAGCGCAGTAGCCGCATCTCATTGTTGCCTTGCACTGGGTTCCTATGTGGCCATATCCTTGACAGCTAAAGCATTGTCTCAATCGGCACGACCTGTCATACAATTCGCACTGAAAGACCTCCCCTTGCCAGATTAGACCTTCGTCAATGATTTTATTGGCGTCCTGCGGTCTCGTGAACTCGATGATGATTGAGGAAGCAGTCTTTGCCACAGATGTCCTCGTGAGTCATACAATGTATTTAATCCCGGCATTTGGTATGAATGGTTTGTTTTCGTACAGAATGTTGTCATTGATGTCCTCGAATCGGCTCATATCCATTGAGCTGGTGCGGATGCCATGAACGAGGACGCCGTATGTAGGGATGCGGACAGTGGCTCCGTTGCCGAGCCGGTGCTCCCAATCCTCAGCGAACTGTCGGAGTGCTTCCATGTCACCGGCTGAGGCCGTCTTGATGCTAAGGTCGCCGCTTTTGAGTTGGTTAGTCGATACTGTCTTAATGTTCTCTATGTGTTCGTTTCCGCTTTGTTCTATAGCACGGTCTACGTGTGCTTTCAAGCTACGGGAGTTAATTGCCCGCAAGCTCGCTATGGTGAGCGGGTTCCGAATATTCACTACGATCTCACGGAGCACTTGCGCGGGCGGTGCCTTATGTTGGTTCAGTGGATTATGTATACTAGCAGCTAGCCCATTCCCTGCCGCTACAGATGCGTAGGTCCGTAGTGGGCTTGGTCGATTGTGCTGGTCCGCGTTCTTGATATCTCTTATCATCGTCATGACCGTTTTACCCATGTCGGTCGATTCTCTGGCCGCAACCTTCGTCTCATTCTGTGCTTCGTGGCTCTTGCGAATTCCTTCCAGTGTCTGCTGGCCTGTGTTAGCTGTTTGTTTAAGCTCCTTCTTAATGTCGTCGAGAGCCTGCATCGTGCTTTCCGCTGCCGTCTTCGATTCGGTTCTTGCCATCTGGAGTGCGTCGTGCACGGAGCTGAAGTCTGGGACGTTGTGGATCTTGTTGACAAGGGATAGTGCGCCCATGGCCATGATCTTAACCAGGTCATGGGGAACAGGTTGGTCCTTCGTGCGTTCGATGCACACGAGAGTGTCCCTGAGGTATTTGCCGAGTTGCGTGGCTTGCTCGCGGAATCCGGCGGGCCATGCCACTTCTTGGGGCCATGAGGTCGCCATGATCCTAAAAACGCAACGGGCGATGCGCTAGACTTCAGTCTATTCAATCGACCCGTCGAAGAGGCGTGTGAGTGCTGTTTCGCGCTGTTGTTTCAAGAATTCGTTCTCGCTGTTGTGAAAAGCTTTCTTTCGTCTGTATGTAGCACGATTAGGTAGAAGCGTTACATGCCCCAAGACAGGATTCGTAGAAGGAGACAGTCAGCCAACCATTAGCCGCCTGGTGGGAATTAGTAGGTTCAACATGATGTTTTCACGTGACTCTTGGCAAACTGGGGCTTACTCGACATTGGTCTGCTTCGTCCAAACTCTCCTTTTTACACATTCCTACTGCCATGGAACCATCGTGCCGTGATGAAGGTACGAAACTTGTAGATTGATCAAACCTGCTTTGGAAGCTGATTGACATACATCTTCTTGTAGAATATCCTTGCCAACAAAAGTTATCGCGCACCGGGCTGACAGACGGTCGCAGCAACGAGAGGAGCTATGATACCCGCTCTCGTTAGAGTTATCATTACATTATCGAAAACACAGCTAGTCGTAGTGCTTAGGTCAATGCTCCCGCCCTCGGACTTCCAAACGCAACTAATAGTTCGATTGGTCTAGACACCGCATTGTCATACTTTGACTTCCCATTTCAGATAACTCTTTTGCCAACAGGTTCTTTCGTTCCCTCATTCTGCCTTTGAAAGATTGGGAGATACTAAACGTGACTTGCTTCGAGAGATTTTATGTATATCACCCTTCAGCATGGGTGGTATTAGGAAGATCTTGCCGGCGCCTATGCGCGCGAATGACGAGATTCAATCGCAGCTACCTAGAACAACCGAAGATCAGGGACAATTGCGAAAACAGCGACGTACTGCGGTAACTGTCGCATGCAATAATTGCCGATCCAAAAAGCTTGGCGTAAGGCTTCCAGCCCGAGTTATGCTACATCTGCGTATGTCAAACTGACCAAACTTGCGCGAAGTGTAACGGTAGACGACCAGCGTGTGCTCGATGCGCTAAGCGGTCTTTGCCCTGCTCTTACAGCGGTGAACTTTCTAAGAACGCTCTTAATTTTCAGATTGCCCACCTACAGCAAGAACTTAACACGCACAGAGACTTTATTAGTCGCCTACGAACCCTGCCCGAAGAAGAGGTTTTCAGAGCTATCTGCCATCTGAGGGCAACAGCACCTCATTCGTCTGCACAAGAAGCATTCTCACCTGCTATGGACATGGGTTCTACACTGAGCCGCCCGTCGCAACTCCAAGCATACCGCGTTCTGTTTCCCCCTACACAGTCTAAGCTGAAATTTGAATTGCAGATGCAGCATTCTTCTGCTTTTCCGCCACTAGAGTCCTTAGACGTAAGAACTATCGACATAGAAAGCTTGTTTCGCCGCGTAGAGCAGTCATCTGCCCATTTCGAGCCTAGTCAGCCTAGTTCTTCAACTATTCAAGGCTCAAGCGAACGCTATGGGTCTATGATTGAGTTACCATCGCCTCCAACGATCCAGGAGAATACTACTGCAAAGCCAGTACCTTCCACGGCCAGTTTTTCTCGAGACTGGCAGCATTGTGATGCTCGACTTAAACTTCTCAACATGGACTTCTGGAGCAAGGCGCCTATTGACAATGAATTGGCTTCAGCCGTATTGTCTCATTTCTTTACAGCTCACTTCCCCATATTTGCTTGCTTTGAGGCGGATCTTTTCCTTGAGGACCTGGTTCAACGGAAGGTCAACTATTGCTCGACGTTCCTTGTTGCTAGTGTAATGTCCATTGCATGTGTATGTTGCTGTGCTTATTGCAAAGGCTTGTCTGACACTGCTACCAGCAATCCTTTACCACATTCGATGTGCGGTCTGCCGCACTTAGCATCGAGTTTGAGCAAGAGGCTGAAACTCTGGCACGCTGAGAGGTCTAATGACAGTCCAATAAACTTAGCTGCCATGTGTTATCTGGCAATGGCGAACGGCATGAGTGGCCACGAGAGTTTGGCAGTCTTGTTGCTCACAGACATTCGAGCTATGGCAACCAGAATGAATCTATTCGGAGTCCGGCCGAGTGGTGAGTTACTCAGTGTTCCACCAGCTTCCGTCTGAGAAGTTCAGGACATTAGCAACTGCAGCTTGGGGAGCATATAGTTGGTTGACGTAAGTCACGAGCCCCATATCTTTAGATTCTTGACTTACCGAAAAGATTTCACGCTACGCACTACCCTGCTCATCCAATTGCATTTCCTCAAGCGCTTCCGGTTCCCGGTGATACAGATCGGCGCAGCGGTGGGCTGATTTGGCCACCCGCATCTGCTACCGAAATACATGGGACAGACGACCACGTATCTATGCAAGCTTTGGCCAATAATTCAGGAATTAGACCACGTTTATTCACTTAACAATCTGGTCCCTCTAGCATAAAGGGTATCTCTTGCTTTCGCTGAGTCTAGATTCCAGAAACTTCTTGCTTGGGCGGACACACTTAATATGTATCACGATGAACGTAGCGCCCCACGTGTATTTTTTCCAGTGAGTACACTGTTCTACTCACACTGATCACATATAAATGCTCACATCTTAGTGCAATTTATCACCTTACCATCACAAGGCTGTTCCAGTCGTTCGTTGACGGCTCGGAGCAGATCCGTCTCCGTAGCTTCAACTCGACAGACAGCAACGCCGCAACAATCTTGGCAGCTTCTATGCGACAGTTGAAGCGTCTTCTTGTCTGGTATTGGACCAAAACTGGTCAACACTCGGATAACGGCTGGTTTATGGCAGCCGTGCTCCAAATCACGGGTTCAGTTGTCAGAAACATTCATGATCCGGACTGGCGTATCTATTTCCAGCTGTGTTTCAACTTCTGGAAAGAGGCTTACGTGCGCTACCGTGTATATCTCAAGGTAGCTCAGAGCAACTTGTTCTTTGCACTTCAAATGGGGGCAATCAAGAGAGCTACGGCGGTTGCAATGATTGATGATCTTCACGCTGTTGGTTTGCATCACAAAGTGCCTGAAGATGCTTTCTTGACAGCTATTGTGGATTATGGTATGGCGGCAAAGGACATTGAGAACTCGCGGATGGATGCCATGGCGAGAAAGTTCGCGGACGCGGCATTGGATCAGCCCACGAGAACATGGTCAATCCAATTCAGCACTCTCTTGTACTAGCCAGCCATTGTCAACCAAGAATTGGCACGACATCATACTCGGGCGTTAACAGCGCTAATGGCAACGCCCTTGTGGCTGCTTCATATCAAGACACGAGAAGATGGCTGGACATGCTGCTTGAGGGTGCCGATCTCAACGCGCAGGATGGTCAGTACGGCAATGTTGTGATAGTTTCAAATAAAGGACGCGAGCGGACCGTAGAGATGTTCATGTGGGAGTGCTGACGAGATCACTCAGAGGCGAAGGACAAGGCGATAGCTCTGAAGCGATTCATTGTAAAAGGACATGAGGAACTTGTGGGGATGCTGCTTAGAGAAGTTCATCTGAGGTTGTAGGGCTGGTATATTATGAAAGTCGAATTTGGATACGAAGAACAGCTGCTGTCACACATCTCTACTACTAGCTTCTGCACGCATACAAACCTTTGATGGACGCCGACTTGCCACAGATACATTGAACCCTATGAAAGGCTCTCAATGTCATTTAAACAAGACTTGTCTCCTCATATCATTGTAGGTGAGAAACGGCCTATAGCATCAAGAGCGCTTCCGCTTCCGCTCTCGTCATTAACATACATGCCCAAGACGTTGTCAAGTAAGAACATGATACTGGTTCAAAAATCAACTATTAGTTGGCGAACACGCCGGTAGGCCGTTGTATACGGCAGGAATGTCATTACATTGCTGCCGTGATTATCTCAATCCCGAGACCATCTTTTGTTCTTTTCGAAAACTATTTCGCAACAGTTTATCGATGACAGAAAGGAATGCGCAAAAATGCAATTGCGCATTTATGAACCGTCATTCATTCATCTAGGAAAACCAAGTCCGATAATCTGATGAACTATTTCATCGGGTATACATAGAATTTATGCTTGCTCCTTTGCTGGCGAGAAGGCGGCATGCGCACCCCTGTGAGGGCGTACCTAGATGAAATAATTTGCACAAATGGCGGTTGGCGAAGTAAAGGCCAAATTCCGAGCAAATATTGTGGGCATCTCGTGAATAGAAAAGCAAAGCAAAGCGAATAATGTGAGTTGCTAAGGCTAAGGCCGTGCTGTCATCTTATACCAAGGGCCTCGAATTGCGAAGTTTCGGAGTTTAGGGAAGTGGCGGCGTTCTTTTTGTAAAAATAATAATAATAATAATAATATTTCCTTCGCAAATGAATATAAGACCGATGTATCCCCAAAAATCCTTGTTGGACAGGCTCATAGACGTGCTCTGAATTTCTTACGTGTGTGACTTTGAGTTATCATCTCTTTCACAGGCTACGCGTTATATTAGGTCAACGCTGATATTACACAGGTGGCGACCAATTGAAGCGCCAATCGTCACACACCGACGCTGCACGGATGCCTGGTTCATTCAGCCGCGCGACACACACCTGCGGGGCTCACCCGGCTCACCCAAGGTCGCGCGACGTCGCGCATGTTCCACGGGGTCCCAAGTAGTCATCCTCTAGCGAAGTCCGCTGCTGATGCGAATAGATGTTCATACTCCTCGTACCTCCCATACCGCCAAATACAGAACATCGCCAAGAGGAAACATGTTTGTGTCTCAATGAGCACATCAGCATATGAAAACAAAGTACTGAGTATATAGACTTAATGAGAGAACCTTCTCCGTCTTTCCAAAGGGGAATAGCAGTGGATTTGCTTAAGTAATTCTACAATGGCGCTCATTGTTTTCGATGGAGAATACTCTGGTTTCCTTGTACTCTTAAGCCCAAATTAAAATGACTTTATTTGCCACAATAATTCCACAAAGTCAGTACACTCCAATTTTTGAAGTGGCGGATATTCAGGCGTTGATAACAACCGTCCAGTGTCCATTTCAATCAAGTACAAGGTACGAATAGTCTTGTCTTTGAACTCGTCAAATACTTCTGTGCCGAAGCTTTGAACGACCTCGCTTTTATTAGGCAAAGAGAGTCTTTGACAGATTGGTAAAAGTGATTCATAGGGCCAGCCGATTAGTTCCCTATCATGATAAGCGACGGTTATAGTTTGAGTACCCGCAACTCTGAACAGCAAAGAAGTGATGGCACTGCTTTTTGAACGGCGAGACGGCGAGGCCACAATTACAGAAGAAGTGAAGACTGCGGCAAGAAATGAAGGTAGTGGCAGGGAATTGATGGTGCTAGACCAGCGAGCAGGCGAGATCACAATTACGGAAGAGGTTGTGAGGGCTGCGGCGGAAAATCGCGGAAGCGGCAAGGAAATAATGGCATTGCTTTTTGGTGAGCGTAAACAGGAGACAACAATCGCAACTACGAACATGACAATATTCGCTGCTGCAATATGCGGTCAGTGAGGATTTTAGAATTTCTCTCCCGGCAGGGCGGCCTCATTTCTATCAACGACGGATATCGCCACTCGCGGAATTTCTTCGAGCAGCAGAAACTGGAAACGTTCGCCTTGTCGAGCAGCTCCTTTCTGAAGGCACAAAGCCAAATTTGAAGAACCCCAGTGGAGAAACGCCCTTATGAGTTGCAGCAAGAATGGGCCATGAAGCAGTTGTCACGGTCTTGGCGCGAAGGTCAGATGTGGACGTCAACTCATTATCTACTTCCGGCCGGTCTCCTCTGTTCTGGCCGTCGTTTGTTGGCAAGAAACGGATCGTGGCTATTCTCCTGGAAGCTGGCGCGAATCCAGACTTCGTGGATGAAGAAGGGGATACGGCTATGACTGTGGCAAGAAGGAATGGACATCGGGCGGTCGTCAAGTTGCTCGAAGACTGTGAACGCAATACTAGTGTGGATGTGATAGTTTCGCTCTTTGGCCCGTGAAAAGTCCGACTTGTCGTTTACACACAGTGATGATGTCAGCTCCAAAGTGCTTGCAAGATAAAATTGAGAGTGCCACGTATCCAGGTATGTTGGCATGTGTTCGACGACACCCACTTTTGACGCCTTTGCATACCATCATGAAGGCATAGCATCTGCTTCACGTGACCTTAACGTACTACTAAACGATGAGAACCCTACTCCAGACCTACCGGATCGAAGAAATTGATGTTGTCCGCCGCCAGCAGCCAATACACAGCTTACGAGTCCTTTCGCCGGCGCTGGGTTTTCATCCTACGTGTCGTTTGGCAACGTTGGTCTCGTTTATGCGTCTTTAATTACCTGCTCTGATTTTCTCAGTGAAATTTTATGTTCGGACTGGACATAATTCTCATAGTGGTCCAGGTGCTAAATTGTTTCGCCCTTGCATTTGAGGGGACAGCACAACGTCGCGACGCCTTTGCCATTGAGGCTTCACGTTCTGATAGGTGCTGGTGGTCGAAATAACGACAACACCAAGCCTTCATTGTAAAGGACCTTTTTTCTAAAAAAATAAAATAAAATAAAATGGTGGATAGGAATTTGTCTTTGCCTGAGACTGATGGATCTTGCCCTTGTCCTGTTTATTGTAGAGCGGCCATTACATGGCCTGCCTCAATCCTTATGAATAAACTATTCCTAAGTGAATCTAGAACGCTCCATTGACATACCTCAATCACTACCTAAATTAAGAGAATCCTGAATAGCTGTTCAAGATCGATGATGCGATGGCTGCCGGCAGACACCACATCCGAATCTGCCTCTACAGATCCTTTTGCTATCGCTGGCTTTTCCTCTTTCGCGATGTTCTGCGGCGTTGTTCTTGTTTCAAGCGTCTTCGGTACACCTGCTCCGTCGTCAATGAAACATTGTGGACGGACTGCACATGGCTCCTGAAGTGGTCCAAATGCTGAAATGTTTCGTCCCTACATTTGGGGTGATGGCATACTAAAGCGATTCCTTTTGCTACGGCGGTCTCCCGTTCCGCCAAATGCGCATCGTCAAAGTGATCATTTCGAATTGTTGGACGACACCACTGGAATGTCCGCTCTGCGGTCGTTAGCCGCTCGTCGCCGATGCAATCGGGGCATTGGGTTGCGCCCATATGAAGGGGAAAAGGATCGGCTCTACACCAGGCTTCAAACCCAGGAGACTCTTCTTTGACACATTGGTCGACAGAAAGTTGCGCAGGAGATTTCGTCTGGGCATGACGAGTCCTGCCGGTATCCCTTTTGTCGCAGAGCGCGACCATTAGGTTGACTACCTCAATTCTCATGCGCGAAATCTGTTCTTCTGTCAAGTCTTTGGATTGAAAGCAGAGAAGCTCAGCCAGTTTGGCGCGCTCGGGGACGACGAGGTCAATGACAGGTTCTTCATACTCCTCTTCCACCTCTCCGCGAGCTTGTGCTTCGATATCCCAGGTTGGACGATGATAAAAGTAGTACTCGCGATAGTCCTTGACGATCCGTTTGTCTCGCTCTGCCCTTTTCTTTCTAATCATGTCTGTGAGCTCTCGTATTCTTTCTTCATCTCCGCGGCCCGCGATTCGATACTGCCCCCCCTTGAGCTGTGCACGCTCCTCTTCCAACTCCGTGATCTCCAGATCAGGCGGCACCTGAGCCCATGCTTCGTCTGGTACCATATCGCGCGTCGCTCGGGGGTCGCGGGTGAGACTAACGTGTGCAAACATCCGGAATAATTGATCCTGCTTCTCTTCCTCCAAAAAGGCATTTTGGAGATCGAACCTCGCATTCTCGTTCAAGTATGCACTGAAGAAGGTAGAGAACCTGGGATCATGCCGCATCATCTGGTCACGAACTGAGTCCGGCGCGTCGCCTAAGGAATGAATTTATTTAGCGTGGATTCCCTCCATGATAAATTGTAAGTTTAAGAGCAAGCGGCAAGTTTACTTACCATTCGCAGCATTCGCAGCACCTCTGCGAGCAAATCTTGGTGTCCAAGCCTTCTCGTGCCCGGAATCTAGACTTTGCCGCGCCATATCGTGACTGAGCTTCGAATATAGCATTACCTCGTTGGCGGAGAGGTCACAGCCTCGAATGCGGCGGAAAACTGGTACCTTGAGCATATCTTCTTTCCATCGCAGCGGTGTGCACATAGTCGGGCCCTAGACCTGTGATTCGAACACACTGGATGCATCAGTCAAGCTCGCGGCGTCGAAGGCATGGTCATGCAGCGCAAGGGCGAGAATAACCGTAATGGGGCAGAATATTAATTTATTGCTCGGGGTGAAGAAGAAAATAGTCCTGAAAAAAACATTAGTATGTCGGTTACTTACGTGAGCAAGGAAGAGTCATACGGCTTGGGCTTTCTATCAGCACCCTTATGATGAATAAATTTGATGGCCATAGACAGGACAGGAAGTCCCGTCACTGGGTGACGCACGAGCATCATAAGAATGTCTTCGTAACAAAGTGCCTTCGGCCGTCCACACTTTGTTGTTTCCATGGAGAGTAGCTCCTCGGCTTTCTGCGACTCCGCGTCCAAGGCGTCCGCTGCATCCTCCGAGGTATCGCCTGCTTCCTGAACGACCTTCTTCCCGAAAAGCTTTTCGATAGAACCGTTCTTGGGTTTCTTCCGTTCGCCGTCTACGAGCTCGGCCGGCCGCGCGCCAGTATAGCATAGAATTTGGTAGCAAGCAGCTAATTGAATGCGGTGTCGTTCGAGGTCAAATACACCAGTGTCATAGGCCAGATTGAACGTTAGAATGACTCGCAGGCTGTCGACATTGAGGACGGCTTTGCCCTCGATATTCGGGGCGCGCAGGCGGAATCGGGGAACTAATACATTATGGTGATACTAACAAACGGTCAGCATTTTCTAAACAACGGTGGCTCGGTACGGGAAAATACTTGTAGTACATTATACACTGCTCTGCTATGGGCTCGATTCATGTATTGACCCGTCACTGTGGTATAAAGCTGTTGGAACTGGCGGATATACTCTTCAGTAGAACCCCAAGATTTCACCTTGTAGTTCCCGCAGACAAAGAGAAAGAAGTCCATCGTTGTTTCTGGCCCAAGAGACCGGATCGTTGTCTCCCAGTCTCCAACTCCGACCTCGTCGCAGTATCTGCGTATTCTAGGTCAGCGTCCTGTGTGAGCCGTGTACCAAATGGATCTCGCAGAATCGAGATAACGGAACCTATTTACCGAGACAGCATACCTTTTTCACTTCTTAAAAATGCCAGCAAGATTAATCATGGTCTCCTCCGAGTACTTGGGCTTGACAAAATGAACTTTGCTTAATCGCTTTCGGTTTGCTGCGTGTTCCTCAGCAGACAGCGGCGCCGGCTTTGGAGCTCTTCTTTGCGCCTCCTTGGCAGCGAAACGTTCTGCGAACTTGCCGTGGTGACTGGGCGGCCCATTTGTCCTGGGTCGGCGAACAGCCATGCTGGACATCGTGATGGGAGTGTGCTAGTGAGGGCAGTGCGCCGGGCTAGCGATATATCGATCTAGAGGTAGGAATCGGGAATCCAACAAACATAGCCAGTGGGGAGACAAGCGGGCGATCAACGCCGCTTATGAATGGGGGCAGTCATGCCTTGCCTGAGCCAGCGTGAGCCGCCGGCCCTGTTTGGGTGTCTGTGAGGGAGAGTCACCGGCGCTTGGAGACGATTTCTAACACGTCGCAGCGATTGAGACAAGGGAGGGAGCGGTTGGTATGCAATGGATGGGGAAAAAGGCAGTTGGTGCCTGGTAGGTGGGGGGAAGTACAGTGTACCTGCGTTGGGCGGTGTCCCACGTTGTCTGACACCACCAAAAGCGGCGGCAGAAACCGCCAGATTCGGTGGCGTCAGCAGCGCTTCTTGCATTTTAATAGCAAAGTTATATATATAGCAATATTATAAGTGTAGTAAGGCTATTATTATTATATAGGTAAAGCTCTTATACTACTATAGGGCAGGGCAGCGTAATGCAGTTATTAGGCTAAGGTTATCTAAATTAGTTTATAAATAGTTCTAAATTAATTCCTAGCCTCTTATAAGAAAATCTTACTATATCTTTACAATACCTTATCTAAAGTAATTTTTATAAGCACTATAATTATTTTTAAACTAAATCTAGATTATTTCTAGATTATTTTATTATAGCTTAAGGTAGCTATAAAAATAATTAAAAGTATAAGTAATATCTTTAAATAGGCAAGAATCTTAATAAATTGCTAATCTTTAAGCTAGAGTATAATAATATAAGTGTAGAATAGAACTAATTTAGAAATATTTATAAACTAGTTTAATAGATAGGGTAGTTAATTACTATGCCTAGAGAGGTATATTATTACTTTTATGCTAATAGTATAATTTACTTTAATATAAGTAAAGTATTTTTAAAATATTTTAGAATTAATTTTTAATTAATTTAAAGAGGAAAATTTTTAAGTAAATCTGCTTTATAAAACTATTATATTAGGGTATACAAGGTTATGCTAGAAGAATGAAAATCTGGTGATAATTTAGGAGCTCTAAATAATAAATTAAACTGTATATATGGAAATAGTTTGGAACTATTTCCTAATTAATTAATAATTATTTTAGGCTAGTATTAGGACTTTATAAATGGTATAAACCTATAATGGATGTTATATAAGCCTAAGGAATATAGAAATAGTCCTAAACTAATTCTAATTCTACCTCTTTAGCTACTAAACAAGCAGGCATGCGCGGCTATAGCTGTAGCAACTGTGCGCGTAGATACGCTTATAAGGGATGTAGAGTGTAATGTAGAGCGCATGTATTTAGGAGAGTAGGTATTTATAAGAATTGATTAGAAATAGGGTTAGAAATAATTCTAAAATAATTCCCTTAGGCAACTTAGCCTAGTTAAATAGCCTGATGATGATAGCGGGCCTAGTTTAGCTCTTTAGGATTCTAGTGATTCTTCTAAGGAGCCTCTTTTATAATATTGCATAAGAAATGGTTTTAAAATAATTTATAGTTGCATTTAAATTAATTTAGAAATAGTTTGTTTAATGAGCTAATATCTATAATCTGTCTTTCTCTTTAGAGGATAAACTTACTTATAAATACACTATCTACCTATCTTCCTCTTTAGAGAATAAACTTGCTGCTGGATATACTATTAACCTGATGTTAGATGTGGTGAGAATTAATTTAGAACTGGTTTAGAATAAGTTTAAAACTAATCTATATATAGGATAATAATGCTTTAAATAGAAAAATAAAAAAATTAACTTATAGCTATATAAATAAAAGTCCTAAATAATCTATATTTTTTTTGCTATCTATAGTGCTATCTATCTATATAATATTTAGTGTATATATATATGCTAATATACGCACATATACTATAAACAATAAAACAGTTCTACTAAGTATATAGCAAAGCATACTTTCTCTATATTATTAATTAATTATTTCTAAACTATTTTAAAAACATTTCTAAAAAAAATTTATATAAAAATAAAGCAACTAAATTAGTTCTAAAATAATTTATAAATAGTTCTAAGTAAATATCTTAAAAAAAAGTCACACATTCTTAAAATACTACTCCCATATAAGGCAGCTACGATCAACTTCTTTAGGAGGGCAAACTATATACATTATTAGAATTATTTTAGAAACAGTTCCTACTTATAATAACCTAAGGGAGCGCAACCCTCACACTTCTTAGAGCCATAAAGTCCAAATCATTCACATATTTTTTTACTATTATATTGCCTATAGCAACAACCCTTACCCTTATTATATAAAGGCACAATAGTAAACTATAGACAGTTAAAAGCAGTTCTAAATTATTTCTAAATTATTTCTAACTCACATTAAGTTAGTTAATAAGGACTAAGGCGTGCGCAGCACTAGGTAAAGGATTAGCAGGAGGGGATATCTATAGTTAAATTAGTTCTAAACATATTCTAAACTAGTTTACAATTAATTATACCACATTAATATTAAAGGCAATAATGTCTCCACAGTCATATTTACTAGTAGGTTTAAAAAAAGAAGAGTTATCATTATTATCACTATAGTTAGATTTCAACTAGATATCTAAATTAGTCCTAAAGCTCTTATAAATTAGTTCTAAAATAATTCTTACCTTATTACTAGTGTAATTATTAAAGGCACTAGTGTTTCCACCAGCGCCTCCGCCTACACTACTATTCTTATCATCATTATTATTAGTCTTAGCGCTATTATCTATTTTATTAGACTGCACGTGTAAACTAGTTCGCAATATATTTAGAATCAGTTCTAGACTAGTTCCCTGTAAAGAGTGCATTATAATGTCGAATTTATAAGCGAAAACACTCGCGTTTTCACTACCATAGCTATCATCATTATCGTCATCTTCACTACTACTAGCAGGACTAGGCTCTATATATTAGCAGGAATTAGTTTAGAACTAATTCCTAATCATTTCTACAATAATTCTATCCATTACACTAAGAGGATTATTAGAGCCGCTAGTATTTCCACTAGCGTCTCCCTTATTATTCTTTAAGGTATTTCTACTATTACTAGAGTCCTTATTATCAGAGCCCTTATCATCACTATTATACTATATACAAATCAGTTCTAATCTCATTCCAAACCAATCCTAGATTAATTCTTACCACATTATATATACTAATATCAAAGATAGCATCATCTCTAATATTAACATTGCCTAGGGAGGAGGGAGCATTATTACTATATATATAATATTATTATAAAAAAATATTATTCTTATAATAAGGACTTTTATTATAGGTTAGGTAAGCTATGCGCACTAGTTAGCGTAAGTACTGTTAATGGTTAGCAAAGGTACTGTGGATAGTTGGCTTAGGTCAACATCTATGGTCAGGTCGGGTGACAGGGGGGGGGGGGGCATGGTCGGGTTGTCTGAACACTCAACTGAGGTTGCACCAGACATTAGCCTCGCCAAGTATAGGGGCCAAATTCAGTAATTGATGCATCCTGCTTCAGGCTGCTCCGCGCAACAGGTATGCCTGACAGCTGAACTGCACATTCGGGTATGTACAAACTTACAAATCTTTTCATCGATTTGCTCCTCAAATGCTTCGTGTGCCTGTACAAGACACTCCATGGGCTTTGCTTCTCATCAAGGCTCAACACGTTATCTTGCTAATCCACCGGTCGCCGGCGCTCCCCGCAAAGGATCTACACCTTGTTCGCTTATCATTCAATAATTGACAACTCCTCCCCAATTGCCCCATTTCATTTCCACTCTCGACAGGCCTGAAATAGCCATCAGGTCCGGTCGATAAATAGTTGCCCCTCATAACCTATCTACACTCCACTTCCCCGCACCGAGAACCGCTCCTAGGAATCTCCTGTGGTGACCGCTAACGAGTCAAGCAGACGCCAAGGGGTGACACTATTGGAACAAATGATCCCAATAAGTGCTATCCAAGCGAAATAGCATGTTGAATGTACTTGAGGTGATGCCGAAGCATCTTGTATCGAGGCATGATCAGTACTCTCTTGGCTGTCGTTTTTGACTTCCGTTATGGCATGTGGTTGAACACAAGACGGCATATAACTCTTCGTCGATCAAGGTTGCGTAGGATTGCAGGAGTGGATATTTGGAGCAAGCAAAGAATAAAGCTGAGGGGGGTTTGTACTGATGCACCCATCCCGGACACTTGTAAGTTGGGCTCATCCCGCCATCGACATGGAAGAAATTGGCCTCGAGAATGGGGCCGACCTTCAGACACATACCGTCATTTCGATTTCGCGATCATTTATGCGATGAAAGCTACCGGTTTTCCATAACTATATATTTTTAATCAAAATTCATGCTGAGTTCGAGTCCGTGTCACGTTGTCAAATATTTGCAGATCGTAAGCGACGGTCGTGGTATTAACGCGTCACATCCTGCATGTAGTTGGAGTGTGACATGTTTCACAGAATAGTTGTGAATCAAAGTCGAGGCTTTCTAAATGAGAAGCGTTCTAAGTTCCCCATTCAGCTATTCAAGCAAAATGGAAACGAATGTAAAATTGCTAAATGTCGCATATTTGGATACTCTACCAAGACATGACATACTTCTCTTTTAGTCTGTTTCAATCAAAAGTAAAAGCACCCCTCCCTCATCAACACGTCTGGTAAACCAACCCCCCTCCCCAGCCCATCGCCGGGACATTCAACGCCAAGTGACTCCATTTCCTTCCCCACGCGACCATCTTCATTCAAGCTATCCCAGCCGCGCCATCTCAGTTTCCCACACTCCTTCCGGCCCTGTTATCTCGATAATTGCACCCAAGGCGAATTTCCATTGGCCCAACCAAGCCCGGCATCGTCTTCCTATCTTGTACATAAACAATCAGCTTCGACCTTCTACGCATGCGGGCCGGGACGGCGCCCGAAGCCACTCAATTCGGTCTCCCGCGCACTCCGGATGCTCGATAATCGTTCCCCGGAAGTCGCTGCGCCCTCTTTCAGCTCCGCCTCCAATCCTGTTGACTTTTCGGTATCTCGCCGTCTTGTCGATGCGGATGGACCCCTTGACCCCAAACCAAGACATCGGAGAATAAACACCAGGAACGTATTCACGACGCTATGAAGGAAGGCTTCGAGCATGAAGATGACGCCCAGTTGGCGGCGATGGGCCATAGGCCTGAGTTAAAGCGAAACTTCTCAACACTGTAAGTACGCGTTGGAGTGTCTATTATTTATGTTGAGTTGAACTGGATCTGACTCGTGTGCTTCAGTTCCATGTTGGGATTGGCGTTTGCGGTGCTCAATGTTCGTGGTTCCCCATAGCCCCTAGTTGCAGCGAAAGAAGATCGCAACTTAGTAGCTAATCTATTCGAAGTCGTGGACTGCCCTTTCTGCAAGTCTCTCAATTAGTCTGACTTCAGGCGGAAGCACAAGTGTTATTTGGGGTATGTGAAGTGATGCGGTCTAGCCTGTCATTTTGCATATGTATGCCAGGCGCAGATCGAGGTGTGACTGACCATCTCAACACAGGCCTGGTCACTGCTGGCATATGCAACTTGTGCATAGCCTCATCATTGGCCGAGTTTCTTTCAGCCTACCCGACGTAAGCTTTTCTTGTTCCTTTGCATCTACTCCTCGTTTTCTGACCGATGCCAATTGTAGAGCGGGAGGTCAATACCACTGGGTCGCAGGTAAGTTGACCCAATGCTACGGCACATTAATCTGACCGACATATTTCTAACTGGCGAGCAGTCGGTAAGTTCGTGATGCGAGTGCAGGTCGGCAAAAATTGTGTCTAACTAAAACACAGTATTGCGGCCGCGATGGGTTCCGATTCTGTCATGGATTACAGGTTGGATCAATGTTGCAGGATGGATGAGGAAATCCATGAAAATTCCTTGCTGAATGAACACTGACCGTCTCAAGATCGCTCTTGTTGCGACCAATGCTGGAGCGATCTGCCTCCTCATGTATGTGTTGACAAACACTTGACTCTGACAGCTCTGCTGACAGGGATAGGTTGCCATTGGTGTGTCTCGTGTTTGCTACTTTGAGCGTGATGACCACCAGTAGCCGCATGATTTTCGCATTTGCACGGTACTTACCTTTCCCTTTTCGAGATAATAGATATGGACACTGACATTAGTATACAGAGACGGCGGTTTACCCGCGTTACGATTCTTCGCCAAGGTCCACCCACGATTAGGTCTTCCGCTAAATGCCTTGATCCTGACATCGGTTATCGTCATTCTCTTTGGTCTCATTTTCCTGGGCTCAACAAGGTATGATGACAGCCGTTCTTCAAACTGTCGGTGCGCTGCTGACGATCGTGGTACAGCGCATTCAATGCCATCATCTCAGCGTCCGTCGTCGCTCTAGATCTATCCTACGCGATGCCAATCGCGGTGAACTTTGTGCGCGGCAGAAACGTCCTGCCTGATAGGAAATGGAGATTGCCCAGCTGGTTTGGCTGGACAGCCGACCGCATCTCGTTGTCGTATATTGCGCTGACCACAGTGCTGTTCCTCTTCCCGCCCGGACTCCCTGTGACTGGAAGTAACATGAGTGAGTCATCGATCCTCAACCCGAGCGATTTGGGCCAGAACTAACGACTTATTAGATTACTGCATTGTTGCATTCGCCATAATCATCATCATATCTGCGTTTCAATGGGTTGTGGATGGACGCAAGAACTTTACGGGGCCTCGAGTGAACCTGTTGGCTGAGACGGTGCAGCCAACTCAATCCAAAACGGATTAGAGTAAAACTATGAGGAAATCTTTGATTCAAAACCTGTATGTATGTCCGCGTGCTGCTTCTCTTGAGAACAAAAACTGGCGCCGTAAGGCAATTGGGTCAGCAATTTTCGACATGCAAGTCTCAGGGTTCATCGTGTATATAGTGGGCCGTTCCTTTTGTTCACCGCAAGCCACCCCAACATAAGGGGTACGGCACATATTCTCCATGGCGGCACAAATTCGAGATACCATCCGCTCTTGTCCGTCTTCGTCTTATTGAATAAAAGCCATTTCAAGACTTCTTTTGCCCTCGTATCCACTCTATCTGAACGAAGTAATCTCGTATGCCCTAACCCAAGAAGGCGCAAGGAACCAGGGCAAGCGCCACGCAAGCAGGGCTGACAGCTCACAATGACCGCACCATGGCTTTGGAACAGACAAGCAATCACATCCACTTGATAAACATTGAGCCCAATCAGCTGTGATTCCACGACGCCGCATCCTCGGATCCTTCAGTCATCAGCCGTGATCACATCTTCACTCGGATAGAACAGTGGAGGCGGGTCCCGTCGTCGTGGGGCGGCGGATCTCGTTCCGATGCGCCCCTTGACCGACTGAGGATAGCTGGGAGAACAAGCCTTGCGTGCTCGATACAAGGATGAAAGATTATAGGTCAATCTCAGGGAACCTGCATCATGATGCATTGCCATTGTGCAATTCAGCTGCAACCTAGCCACTAAATCTGTCGGCATGCGTTTCACACAGTGGAGTTGTTGTCTCTAGAAATGCCACTATTGCTATATTATTCAATCACGTGCGGAAAAACATGATCGAATCAGGCTTCTCCTTGTGATATAATTTCCGAGGTGAGTTTGAGGGATGCTGGAATCGAAATTTGGCATTGTGAAGTGTCTTGTGAAGCTACTCTTCAACCGCTAAAGTCTCCGGCATAAAGACACAGGAACCCATCACAGCCAGTTTAGGGCAATCCTTGCCCCCGGACGATGTTCACGTGAGTCGAGATTACTCAAAGGCGGGATTGGCCTAATGGAGACTTCTTGCGTTACTGAGACTTTACCATTCAGGGTGTCAGCGTTTCGCTTCCCGCCTGGCAAGACACCGTAGGTTGGGCAAATCGAGACCCAAAAGTCCTCGCTCACTTACAGACCGGCTATCCGAGATTTTTCATCCATCGTCGCGTCGACAAACTGGCCCAGCGATTGTTGCAATGGGCAACGTACAAAACGGAATGGGGTCGGCTGTCAGGAGCAGAGGTCGAGGAAGGGGGGCCAAGGCCGTCACAGTTTGCCATGTTATTCCCACATGTTCAAGCAGGACGGTGGTGCATGGAGTATCTTTGTTCGGTAGAACAAGATCGGTCGTACAGAGAAGCCATACTTGCCTTCCAAGTGACCACCAGCGGGGATTTTGAAATGGTCTCAACCCGGGATACCTTGTCAACCCCGGAGCCATTTCAAAGCTTGTGCGTGGTAGTGTTTCCCGAGCATCTCTTCAAAGAAGCCAAGGCATTCTGGCAGCATACTGGATTTGGTCTATCCAGCAGACATGCAGTCTACTGGGCTGAGAATGCACATTTCCTGCAAGAAGACGACTGTACCACGAACGGCATGAATACTCTGCCGTTGGAAGCCAGCAAAGATGCCGCAGAGATAATCAAGCAGCGAATCTCGACGTTGTACTCGTCAAATTCGAGCCCTGTGCGGTCCAACGATGTATTCCTGTATCCAGCCGGCATGTCTGCCATCGCCAGCTCTGTTTCTGCACTCCTATCTCTTCACGAACACTCAGCTGAACCTTTTCGAGTCGCGGTTTTCGGGTAAGTAGTCCCTGAGGACAGAAAACATGAATCCTCCTACAACACTCTTTCGTCAAGTCAGCAGAAACTAACAGAGTCCATTTCCCAGGTTTTTATACGTAGATACCTTTAAAGTTCTGAGCAAAGTCAAAACAATAGACTGCAAGCTCTACGGCCACGCCTCTAGCTCCGACCTGGACCAGCTCGAGAAAGACCTGCACAACGGCATGCGCATTCAGGCCTTGTACACCGAATTCCCCGGAAACCCGCTCCTCGGGTCCCTCGACTTACACCGGCTTCACGCGTTGTCGCGCCAGTTTAATTTCCACCTCGTCGTCGATGACACCATCGGCACAGCCGTCAACCTGGACCTGATTCCCTTCTGCGACGTGATATGTACAAGCCTCACCAAGATGTTCAGCGGCGCGTGCAACGTCATGGGCGGCAGCGTGACCATCTGCCCCGGGTGCCTGGACCAAGAAGCCCTGCGGAGCAAATTGAAAAGTCAATACTTGGAGACGTATTTCCCGCAGGACATTCTGGTCATGGAGCGAAATAGCAGGGATTTCGCGCAGCGCATGTCGGTAGCGAACAAGAACGCCGAGGCCATGGCTGATAAGTTGCGAGGCCACCGTTCCGTAGACAAGGTGTTCTATCCCCGGGGAAGCGAGACACGGCATCTGTATGAGCGGTACAAGAAGCCCCGGGACGAGGCAGGGTATGGCTACCTGCTGTCCATCCGATTCGTCGACCCCGCGGCCGCTATTGCCTTCCACGATGCATTGGAGCTGGCAAAGGGTCCCAGTCTTGGCACCAATTTCACGTTGTGTTGTGCGTATACGTTACTTGCGCATGCGGCGGAGCTGGAGTGAGCGGCCGAGTATGGCGTCGTCGAGCACCTGGTTCGGGTGAGTGTGGGGATTGAGAGCAGGCAATGTCTGGAGGAGAGATTCGAGGTGGCTCTTGACGCGGCTGCCAAGGCGTGCTGCTGATGTTGGTGTTTGTCTTGTCTGGTGGTTCTGCAAAATGAGGTGTCGAAGCGTCTGATATTTTTGATGCAGAAAGAGCAAGTGGGCAGCTTGGCCATCGTCGCCAATCGCAGATAAACTTTGGGATGTTTCAATGGAAAACTTGATTTCTTTCTGGAGCTTGTCGACTTTCCCACGCTGAAGCCCCAAAATATCCATGTTTCTTTCAAACCATGGGTCAGTCATCCAACCCGCCACGTTTTTTCCCATTCCTGCCTCCCTCCAAATCCATCGTAGGGTTGCAACGTTCAGGGTCCAGTCCCATGGAAATCCCCCATTACCAGCAGGCGACAGGACAGTATTGACATGGGCGTTGGCATTGGCATTGACATTGACATTTGACACCTTCCCCTACTACTTCCACCCGCGTTTGCCCATGCACGTTCCAGGCCCTTTTTTTTCTATTTCCTCGCTATCAAACACCCATGTATGCGTGGCGTATTCGTTCTGGTGCTTATATCGCACCCGCGCCTAGGGTGAGCAAGCCTCTATATGTCATTGGCTGCATCTACGTAACGTCACATCACCACCCGCAATGCCTGTTGGAAGCTTTCTCCGCATCTAGGTTCGCGTTAAGCTCTCCAACTTTTTTTGTTCCCAGCCGAAACTAGCTCCATCTTACGAAGGGGACCGGAGCAAGCTTACCGTGCTGACGTGAAGGTGAAAAAGTTAATTCGCAAGACAAGGACATTGTGCATAGAATTATCGCCAGGATAAATAAACGAAGTGATGCCCACTCTAGTCGCCCTACGACGCTGACCTCCGTCGTCCCATTCCTCAAGGCCGACTATTTTTGCCCTCGTTCTCTTCGCAAGCTGTTTCCCGAAAAGCAACGGTGCCAGTTCGTGCAGCCATCGTGACAATGAGCAAGCTCCTCACCATCGTGGCCGCAGCCAGCGCCGTCTTCGCCACGCCGGCAAACTGCGATCCCAAGGTCCCCTCCGTCACGGTCCCAGCATGCCCTCGCGTCGGCACCATCAAGTACGACAAGACGGTGCCTGATCTCAAGCCCTTCCCGCGCACGCAGGCTGACCTGTGCTACACGGACACGCACCTGTCCATCAAGTTCACGGCCCGCGACGAGGTCAACTTCTACTTCAACGCGTCCCAGGGCACAAACGACGACATCTGGCAGTACGAGGTCATGGAGGCCTTCATCTACAAGGACGCCGACAACCCACAGACATACCTCGAGTTCGAAGTCAATCCCAACAACGCCACCTACCAGGCCTTCGTGTACAACCCGTCCAAGGTCCGCGCCGACGGTGCCCCCTTCGACCACTTCGTGTCTAACCCGGCCGCCGATGGCTTCTCGTCCGTCACGACGCTGGACAAGCCGAAGCAGCTGTGGGTGAGCGACCTCAAGATCCCATTGGGCATTTTCAACGTCGACAAGGGCAAGGCGAAAGGCACCGATTGGCGCATGAACTTCTTCAGAACCGTCGTTAGTCCTCAGACGTATCCTGATCAGGGCCTGGGAGCGTGGAGTGTTCCCAACAAGGCGAGCTTCCACATCACGCCTTACTTTGGCAAAGTCAAGTTCGTGTAGAGCAAATTACTGCAAGACCATTTTTAGAGCATTGAATAATACAACTATTTTCCAGAACTGCGGATTCCTTCTTGAAAGATTTCTATTTCTGCTGTAATTACCAGTCTGGCCGTCGAGGGTGGCGACAAAACGCTGCGAGGAAATCAATGGCCTGGAGTATTAACACGAGATCGATCGCATCTTTGTTTCACCATAACCCGGAAATGCTATTCGTGGTAATTAATTCTCACGAACACCTGTCAAGCGCGCCACATGTTTCCCCAGGTCGTCCAGGATTCCCCGCCGGGTAAAATGGATAAAGGCCACATCAATACCCCGAAAACCGAATTTGCGACAACTGATGCTCACTTTTGAACCCCGCCGATGGCGGAAAGTTGGAGATCAGGCCTCGCACAATAATAGTTCTCGGGCCTATGATACGTTATTCTTGTGGCATATTTGCGCTTATTTGCGCTTTCGCAGCTAGTTGTCTGCGCATGTCAGGGAAATTACCTGCACCTACCCTTCTGGCTAAATCGTAGATTTCAGCCGACTACCGACTACAACACCTACAGAACAGCCGCAATGACATTTACATAAATGCAAATACACTCCTCCTACCGTACATTCATTCCAACTAGGATGCAAGATCGTACATCTCTTCACACCATCAAAGCCCGTCATGCCTCCTCTGTGTAATCCTATCCTTCCCGGATTCAACCCCGATCCGTCCATCCTCCGCGTCAACGATGACTACTACATCGCCACTTCCACATTTGAATGGTTTCCAAGAGTGCAAATCCACCACTCCAAGGACTTGGCAAATTGGGAACTGGTGACAAGTCCTCTCACCCGAAAGAGCCAATTGGACATGAGAGGCAACCCTGATAGCTGCGGCGTCTGGGCACCGTGTCTAAGTCATGACGGCGACCGTTTCTGGCTCGTCTACACAGATGTCCGGCGCAAGGACGGCAACTTCAAGGACGCCTTCAACTACATCGTCTCAGCGCCCAGCATCCAGGGTCCAGGGTCCGATCCCATCCTCGCCAATGCCTCGGGCTTCGACCCCTCGTTGTTCCACGATGACGACGGCCGCAAGTGGTTCGTCAACATGCTATGGGACCATCGTAAACGCCCTCATGCCTTCACTGGCATCGCCCTTCAAGAATTCAGTCCCTCGGAAGGCAAACTCGTCGGTCCCCGCAAGAACATCTTCCGCGGCACAGATCTTGCTCTGGTTGAGGGCCCGCATCTTTTTAAACGCAACGGATACTACTACCTCCTCACGGCCGAAGGAGGAACCGCCTACGAACACGCCTGCACCATGGTTCGATCCCGTTCCATCTGGGGACCCTACGAGCTTCACCCGCAGAAACACATTCTCACCAGCAAAGACGCACCCTTTGCGGCGCTCCAGCGCTCTGGCCACGGCGACATTGTCGAGACGCAGCACGGTGAGACATTCCTGGTTCACCTGACGGGACGACCTGTCGGACAAGAACGCAGATGCGTTCTAGGCCGCGAGACGGCCATCCAGGAGGCCACATGGGCAGACGACGATTGGCTCTACGTGAAAAACGGTCCAGTTCCTTCTCTGACGGTTCAGGTCCCCGGCGTTCGAGACGAGTCTGCGTATTGGCAGGAGAGACGATATGAATTCCGAGCCGACGACAAAAGTGATACTGGTCTGCACCCTGATCTTCAATGGCTGCGCACACCAGAACCAGAGCGCATATTCACCGTTCGCGACAACCAATTAGTTCTCACGGGACGCGAGTCCATAGGGTCTTGGTTCGAGCAGAGCCTCGTGGCGCGCCGTCAGACTCATTTCTCGTATGATGCGGAGACGACGCTCGAATTCAGCCCCGACGACGAGAGACAATTTGCCGGTCTGACAGCGTATTACTCTCGCTACAACTTTTTCTACCTTGTCGTGACGGCCGACGAGCACGGTAATCGCGAATTGCTGCTCATGCGATCCGAAGCCTCATGGCCAGATGGCAATCTCAAGGATCTAAGTGATCCCCAGCAAGCAATCCGGCTTCCTAAAGATGGCAAATTACGATTAGCATTGTCGATTCGTGGCGGGCGCGCCCTCCAGTTCTCTTACGCCGCAGAAGCCCATGCTGACGCAGGTCAAGAGCCGCAGGATGGCGGCAAGACGCCACTGGCGCAGCGTCAGCTTCAGCCCGTAGGTCCTCTCCTCGACGCATCACTTGTCTCGGACGAGTGCGGAGGACATCAGGCACACGGTAGCTTTACAGGTGCCTTTGTGGGCGTGGCGTGTTCGGATCTCAACGGCTTGGGGAGAGAAGCCAAATTTGACTACCTGTTATATCGGCCAGTGAAGCATGAGATGGATCGATATGAGATCTGACAATGGCCAATGATTGTGACATTAAAAACGGCCACTAAGGGCGTATGTGAATAATTAAACATGCAATTTTCTCTCAAAAATTTCGTCATGTATTGCTACAGCTCGCTGTCATGGTGACGTGCAGATTAGCGCATGTCCTGCTTTCTTTTGTTGCGCGATCGCACGATGGTGGCTGCTTCTGCTAAGATTGCTCAGCGTGGCACCAAGAAATGAGCTTGTTTCCCCTCGGCACCTCAGCCCGGCGCGCTACATCAGATTGATCGCGGGACGTGATGCCACACCGACTGGGGTTTAAATTAAGATGGAAGGGAGCGACGGCTATTTTTGCCGACCCAATAGATAGCCTAGTGGCGTCACCTCTTTGGATCTGCTTCCTTTTGCGGCATCGAGTGGGATTACATATGTCCAGTTAGTTGCGGCCTTACCATGCATGCATGCATGTCTCAAAGACAAGATGAGTGTACTCAGGCCTGATCACGAGACTAAGCTAGTAGAAAACTTGAATTTGGAGACTTAGATGCGAGCAGTTTTGCGGCTGAAGACGTGCATCAAGGTCTCCTCGAGTCGTATTGTGACGTAAAAGAGCCTGTGTAAGTGCCAGTTAGGCGTGCTGTTAAACTTCATCCAGTCGCAAGTCAGACCTGCAGATTCGACAGAACCAAAGCACAAGCCCAAACAACTTGGAGTACATCTGCGGCAACGTCTATAACCGTTGTGTGCTTGCCGAAAACCCGAGTTCTTCGATCAGTCCGTGTACACGTGGACACAATGTCCCATCCTGACGATCCATCCTCTTCGAGGTTCACGGTCCAGTTTTGAACGGGCGCTTCGCCAAAGCCGGCGTTGTACTTTTCAGTGAGCTTGCGTCACGGCTGTGCTGCCCTGCGGGAAAAGACGTCGCCCGGCCTACTAGATCAAGAGGAATTCCGCCCGGAACGGCGGCGATTAGACTTTGGTGGCGGCCAAGTTTGGCATGAGCCAACGGCTACGGCACAGGGTCGCTATTGTACCCTCGTTGGTTTTAGACTGCGAAAAGTGACTCGCGGCAGAGGGTCTTGCGGATCTTTGCGACTTTGTGCCCACGGCGAAGTGCGAAAGCGTGAAACACTTAGACAAGCTCGGCCAAGACGGCCGTGGCTGCGTGTGACGGGATGACAGACCTACTCATCACAGTGCCATGCACTTGCGATCAGAAGACAAGAATGCCGTTGCAGCGTGCCTTCAAGGCCATACAATTGAATGTACTTTTCGATACCCGATTCCAGCGTATCAGCCAGAGGATCGAATCCTCTTGTCCAGGCCTCATTGGCACGTAAACGTTTCAACAAATCGCTTGGCCATATCACCGTCAATCTAGAGCCCAACTCAAAGCACAACTATTCGAGTGCCATGGGTTCAGGGCTCTCGGGAGAACTTGCACCTCTAATCATACTATTTTCGCCCTTCTTTTCATTCCGTATAGCCGTGTCTCAGTTGTAAACCTTGCTCGGGTCAGGACCGTCTTCTGATACCATACTATGAGGCTAGCCGGTCTCACCAGGTCGCGACTGGACCCTTCCTGTCTCCGTTGGGTGAGTCGCAACCAAAAAAAGCCTACGAAGCCAGCGTTTCAATGAGCCGCCGCGTAATACCTGCGGTCCAGTTGAGGGCGGGAACGGCTGTCTTCTGGTGTTGGTACAGAATGTCTGGTGGTACAGTACAGAAGGTAACACTGTGAGTGCCGAACTGAAACTGCCTATTCTGGATATTTCATGGTCTGGCTTGGGCTGGTCCTGTCCAAGTTGGCCGTTTCTAGCGCGGACCCTTGCTTTGGCTGGGCTTGGCTCCGCCACGGGCATTCCGTGGCGTCATATTTGCCAGAGGTATGGCGGCGCAACCTGTGGAGGAAGTCGATGCGCTGAAGGGAATCTCCAAGAACTCGACAATTTGATGAGATGACATGCAATGATTTCTCCATTGTGGTGTGTTGATGGCAGCAGTAGGCATGCATTATAGGACCGAGATTTTGGCCATCCCTGCCTTTGCTAGCGGTGCAAAAGTAAACAATCAAGCACCACGGCACCTAGCCACCAGCTAAAAGACCAGGGGCTTGAGAAACATGCGCCCAGAAAAAGAAGGCGCGATGGGTGGGTGATTTCCGGTGGCGTTTGGGGTGCGCCAATGCCGAAAGAGACAAAAGCCTCAGTGCCAGGCAGAGCACGCAGGGCGACTCCTGTGAAGGCGGCAACATGCCCGGCCTTCGAAAAATGTACTTACGTTGACTTGATGAATGAATTCGAGCCTGGTCGCATCCACCACACACGTACAACGTCAATCTGTCCGTCCGCCGCGCACACACCCCCTGTCATGTCATGTCCTACCTCGGGTTTATTCCCAGGATGCCGAGATGGCCTAGAGCCCATGTCAGGGTGGGGAAGGGGAAACAAGTGAACGGACAGGACTCAGACGTGCATGTAAGTGAAGTGACTAGGCCGAAGATCGCAACAAGATGGTGCAGTCTTAGCTCCGACGGCAACGAGTATATGAGGGCTGGTGTTTCCTGTCGCTTTTGCCGTGAAATCGGTTTCGTGTACTGCTTCGGCTACTGCAAGTTGATTTTGCTTTTTGTTGATGCGATCCTCCACTATATCGTTGATGCTTCACGAGTGACGCAACTTGTTCACCAAGGGCAGTGCTGCTCGCCCTCTCACACAACCTACGCATCAAACACATCTAGTCGACGATAATGCAATTGCGGTCCATCTTCTCGTCAGCGCTGTTGCTGCCAGCGGCATCGGCTACGAATCTACCGGAAGTAATCGATGTCGGCTATAGCAAGTATCAGGGAGTGGCACTGGAGAATGGAATCACACAATGGCTGGGTATAAGATTCGCAGCACCACCAGTTGGCAAGCTGAGGTTCATGCCGCCTCAAGACCCTCCCCAGACAGAGGGTATACAGATGGCTGATAAGGTGAGAAAATGTCTTGCGCCTTGCTGTACAGGGTTTGTACGAATACAGAGCTACCGAAGCAGTCACTTCGCTTCTTGTACCAAAGCCTTTCACCCCTGAACTGGGCCAGGAATGCGACAGTGCCACCACTGAGGGTCTGGACCAAGAGAAGAAGCGAAATAACTAACACAAATTTTGAACACAGCATACAAAATACTGTCTCGCAACAGGCCACTCGCCCACCGAAAACACCACTTCAGAGGATTGCCTCTTTCTCGATGTGCAGTCACCTTCCAACGCAAAGCCAGGTTCGCTGCCCGTCTTCCTCTACATCCAGGGCGGTGGCTTCAACCTCAACTCCAACCCCAACATCAATGCATCGGGCCTCATCGAGGCAAGCGGGAATAACATCGTTGTCGTCAGCTTCAATTACCGGGTGGGACCATACGGCTTCCTCACCGACGGAAAGAACATCACGCCCAACAATGGCCTGCGCGATCAGGAAAAAGTCATGCAGTGGGTGCAGCAGCACATTTCAAAGTTTGGCGGCGATCCCAAGCATGTCACTCTGGGCGGCTCGTCTGCCGGCGCGGCCAGCGTCATCTTCCACTTGACAACTCGCAACGGCACCGACAAAGGCTACTTTCAGGCCGTCGCGGGCGAGTCGCCATCCTTCGCCACGACTTTGACCGTCGACGAGTCTCAGTACATCTATCGCCACTTTGCAACGAGAGTCGGCTGTGTTGACGCCGACAGTCTCGCCTGTCTTCGCAACAAGACGGCCGAGGAGCTGCAGGAACACAACTCGGCCATCCCCTTGCCCGGTGCCGCCAATCCGCCCAACTATCTGTACGTGCCGTGTATTGACGGTGAATACGTTCCCGACTACACATACAACCTCATTGAGCGAGGCCAGTACATCAAGGTGCCCTCCATCTTTGGCGACGACACCAATGGCGGCACCAAGTTCGCTCCCCGTAATGCGTCCACCCTCGCAGAATCCAATTCCTTCATGCTCGACAACTATCCCTTCCTCACGCTCGAGCTCATGGAGGAGATGAACAAGCTGTACCCGAATCCGAACCAGACATGTCCCAACCCAGGCTGCTACTGGCGCCAAGCGAGTAACACCTACCAGGAAGTCCGGTACATTGTGTCCCGCGCTGTTCATGACCATCGCCCTCGTCAAATCCGGCATCAAAAACTCCTACCAGTACCGCTGGAACGTCGAAGACCCTGAGCAGATGAAATCAGGCCTCGGCGTGCCCCACACCTCTGAATTCGACGCCATCCTGGGGCCAGACTACGCCGACTCGGTGCCCGAAAGTTACCTCCGCAACGGAACAAACTACCAGGCATCCCCCGTCATCCAAAAATACTGGACAAACTTCATCCAGCATTACGATCCCAACCAAGGTGGCAACTCCTCGGTAAAGGTAGCCGAGTGGAAGCCATGGTCGCCCAACGCCCAGAACCGCCTGGTCTTCCAGAACGAGGGCAAGACGGAGATGGAGCCATTCGGCGACGCCCTCAACAACAGATGTGCTTTCTGGGCCAAATTCGGCGTCAAGCTGCGCACATGACATGAGGAGTCCCCTCCTTCTGCCT